>JAPYZL010092367.1:0-42304 GCA_030522825.1 Platygaster orseoliae
AGAGAATACTATTCTCTATACCTTGACATTTTCAGTTTTTTCAAAAAAAAATTTTTTTCTTCTAAAATCGAAAAAAATCGATTTTTATAACTTTTTTTCGAGTTTGCTAATTTTTTCTGCAAAAACAGCATTGTTTTTGCTGAAAAGTCGATTGTCAAGGTATAGAGAATAGTGTTCTCTATAATTAGCAAAAAAAATTATGAAAATTGGTTCAGCCGTTTTCGTGCAATCTGTCCCACCGTGAATTTGTAGACTCTTTTTTGCACGCTTCTGACAACGAGCGAAATGCAGGTTTTGCATTAAAATTTTTTTTGTTTTGTTAAAAACATAACATACGACCTACGTACGAAATTTGATTTTTCTATCATTCATAATTTTTTTTCTATCCACGCCCGGAATTGAGTAACCATTTCCTACTTCTAATTGGTATTCCCCCCTTAATGTTTATTATTGATTTATAGTATTTATTATTATATAACTTTATATATGCATATAACTATTATTAATTACATGATTCTATAATTCTATAATTATGATAAAATATTCAGAATTATTTAAAAATAGTTTTTCCATAGAATTCTATCACTTTCAGATTTTATTCATAGCTGGTATGAGTCGAGAGATTTTCCAGTATTTTGTAAGATGTTGGTGTATTTAGGTGTAAGTGAGGGGTGAATCAGCATGTGAATGAACATGTGCGCGCATATTGATGAGCGCACATGTGAGGGAGTGAGCTTAGGCATAAGGCCCGAAAGGGAGGGCACTTTGTGTCGGGTCGCGAAGCGAGAGAGTGTCGAAGAGCTTGTACTTTATTATAATTAGGGCGTAATAAACAGTGTTGACTTTTATTTGGTGGAGTTATTTCCCCTGATTAAAATTTTATTAAACTTCTATCATCAGATTGATTAATCTTTAATTATTTTCTATATTGAGAAAATCGTAAATACACAGACTTTAGTGTTTGATAGTTTTTTAGACTTCTCGTATTGTATTTTATTTATGACATTTTGTTGTATTTCCTACTTTTATCATAAATTTTTAGTATTTTTATTGATCGCTTAATACCTTTCATATTATATTGAAAATTTCAACGATATTAATTAGCTTAGTTTATTTTTCAAAAAATAGTTCCTGTATAATGGATTTTCAGTACTTTTTTTTGGTATTTATTTGTATATATACAACTTAAAGTCATGTCATGTCTAGTATATTTAAAAATGTTTATATAAGGTTACAGAATATGGTTTAGGGTTGAAAGTTCTATACCTTTTAGAGAAAATTATATCTCTCTGGTTTTCAAGTATTACAAGATCTTCGGTATTTTTCGAATTTTTTAATATTTACGAAACTCATTAGGTTTTTTCGAGTACTTTTCAGTTGTCTAGTATTTTGTAGGTTTATGTATAATTGTCTAAAACTCGATACTCTGGAATTTAAATTCCGATCGATATTCAGCAATTTTAATCCGATGATTAAAAAAAACACATCAACGTGAACTTTTCAAAGTGTATAGATTTCTTGTAATTTCGTCTCTTTATAGTGTTCCTTAGATTTTTAGTATTTAAGAGATTTATAATCTTTGTATACATGGCTATTTACGCTTTTTTAAATTCAAAGGTCTACAATTTAAAGTCTTATACAGTATTTATTCAGAATTTTCAAAAAAAAGTTCTTTCGTAGAATTCTATCACTTTCAGTTCTTTTGCACAGCTTGTGTCATTCAAAAGATTTTCCGCTATTCCAATGAATTTCTATCCAGAGTTCTAGAATTATATGCTTCAAGTTCCAAAGTTTTTCAGATTTTGAGTATTTTAGTAGATTCTATTTTTATAGCTTATCAATTTCTGATTTTCTATAGGAAAAACTTTTAGTAAATCTTAATTTACGATATTGTTCATTTTTAGTAAAAAAATAGTTTTACTAATAAAATTTTGTTCAAACAAAGTTTTAAGTATACATATTATACCGGCATAAATTTTTTTCAGTATAAAATCGTCACTGACGTTTTTTATTAATCTCATATTATAAGAAAATACACATGAATTCTTCTCACAAAACTGAAAAATCACTCCAACAAAAACCTCACACTAACTCCTTTCTCTACTCCTAAAAAACAAAATTTTTCTTTCTTGCTCACATATCGAAAGCACTCTTCTACAACTATCCATACGAAACAGAATGTTTAATACCCGGCAATTCAAACGAATCTGATATACCACGCGAAAACTCGTTTTAATCGAATTCATCGTTCTGCCTAAAAGAGCCGGTGCCACAAAACAAGGACCCGTCTTTTTCGCACACGTTTTCAACGTGCTCGCGAAATCCCCAAACGCGCTTTGCATGCACAGCGAGAGGAAACCCCAAAACTCCCGGCCAAGGAACGACGAAAAAGAGGATAAAAAAAAAGAACAAACAACCTCTAAATTCACCTCCGCTTACTGCGTTCGATAAACAAGAGCCCGATCATCTCAAGACGGAAGCAAAACGACCCAATTAAATTTTCCTTTGTTGCCTATCCCAAAGCCGGGCGCGCAACTGCATTGTATAAATAAATTCATAAGCCCGTGTATATCTCTGCCTCGACGCTTTCGGTTTAATCTTCTTTCTCCCGGCGAGCTCAACGATTTATTTTTACCTACCCCTCGTCCCCCCCCCCCCCCCTCCCCTCCCCCCCTACCCACCCCCCCCCGCCCCCCCCCCCCCCCCGCCCCCCCCCTCCCCCCCCCCCCCCCCAACACCGCTATCTTCTCACTTTTTCTACTTTCCTCCTTTATCTATTCCCTTCATCTCAACCCTCCTTTTTTACGTTCCCTCGTTATCTCTGGAAAATCCTTTCTAATATGAAAGAACGAAAAGAAGAAAGCGTCTCGGGCTTTATTTCAACGAGTTGCGGGAGAAGGGTTAATACGGGAAAAACATTTTCTTTACTTCGCGCGAGATTTTTTATTCGTTTGCGCGAAGAAAGGTGTTTGTCGAAAATTTTATTGTTTGTTGGGTGGACCGGGTGCAAGTGGGGAGGTGTTTTTTTTATAATTTTCGAACTTTTTGGGGACTTATTTAATGTTCATGAATTCAATAACGTGACATTTTAAAAAAATTCATAAAATTCTTCATTGTGATGATGAATATATAGGAAATACTCATCTGTAGAATATCGATGGTACCATATTTTGTCACTTAAAATCACTAATCACTCAGAAAAACTCCAAAATCAAACATAGTTGCTGCGAAAATTCCAAACCTATTTCATAGAAAAAAAGAAAAATGTCAATAAATTGATGAATTAACACATAATCAAGTCTCTACATTCGCAATTCAAGAATAAATAAGTTCGAGCAACATAGAGCATAACATTCAATTCCGAAAGGTCAATCCAAAATTTTTACGACCATTTCAGAATTTCCACGACGTTTACAACAACTACAGGAACTACCCTTTCCCTTCCTCTCAAAAAAGTCTCACTACATTATATCTGTAAGTAGCATAATTATGGAAGGGGCAGGGGATAGAGGGGAGTTTAAGGGAGGATGCAACGCATTACTTAGGGGCGCTTTTCCCGGTGATATCGTAATGGCGCCCCACTTCGGTAACTGGGACGTAAATAAAAGCGCTCGGCGGCCACTTAAGAGGCAGCGAAATGAAATTTGCATGGGAAGCGCGTGGCCCTCGTTCCATACTCATATAGGCGGTCTATGCGATTATATTCGCCCAAAAATTTCGCCATAGCGCGAGTTCCAGGAGTGAAAACAGAGGGAATATCATTCAAATGATGAAACACCGATCAAACAGTCGAAAAGAATATTTTATGATTCTATTAAGAACGGTTTGAAACTCATTCTAGACTTTGAGCCGAAAAACTGACGAAAAATGCTCGCGAAAATTGCACTGAAAATGTCCACTCGATAATTACAAAAAGTGATGACAGTTTTAACAGCAGAATAATGTCAAATAAACCATATAAAACAAATATGAAGATTACCTATCAGACGCGTATACAGGAGAGGCATAAGATGTTCAAATTCCTCTCAAAATTACGGTGAGATTGAAAAACCACAATAATGAATTAAAAAATTGTTAAAAATAGAAACAATAACCAAATAATGCGTTGACATAATATTATGATCATTAAAATAAAGTAACCTTTGAAAATAATCATATAAAATTATGAGAATTGGTGAACATAATCCAAATTTTTTTCTTGATTTTATAAGGTACATTTTTGATGATTGTCACTAATTTTGATTTTTTTTTATTTAGGTTTTCTTCAATTACTGCATTTTTATGATGATTCTTACTCATCATTTTCTTATTGTTTATATTTTCATTAATTTTTATCTTTATTTTTCCTGTTTTCTCCAAATTTAAATGAAAACCAGGATTCTTGATTTCACTGAATTCAAAATATCAGCAATCATAGAAGAATCACTAGAATAATATAGAAAAAAAATTTTTTTTAATTGTTTGACTTAGTGAATAATTACAAAAACCAGAATTCATGAAAATGTTGAAAATCTAAAAAACTTTAAACTCTGACGCTTCTAATATTCTGGAATTATATAAAGTAAATTATAAAAATACACGAAATTTATAAAAATACACAAAAAAGTACAAAATTGTATGAATGACATTAAATACGGAAATTCAAGAAATTCCCGTAACACCCGAAAGAATATCTTTATTAGTATAATTTTATAAAATTTTGAACAATTTGGAGCCTATTCCTTAACATCCGAGAGAGTCGGATAATGAACAGAACTAGTTCCCTGGATTATATAATTTTTCGTTGAATATTTAAGTTTACAACCATATTTGTTTTTTCATCCTTTCCACAAAGTCAATAAATACTTTCTCCAATAATTAACTACTGTTTCTTGAACGAACGAACATTCCTTCGTCAATTTCTAAACATAGAAAACTTAATAACTCAAAATTTTGGATTAGATGGACGATTCCATCCCTTTTAATTACATAATATGAGCATCTGCGAAATAAATATCTTTCGAAAAATTTAAATATGAAATTTCCTTTGAGCTCTGACTAATGAGAATGCACTGAAGGTTCGCTCTCATTAGTCTAAGCCCCATAACAGTGTTTCCTAATACTTCCTTTATTATTATTATTATACATATCCGTTACTTGTCTTGATGTGTGTTATTAACATGTTACTTATTATAGATATTTACATATAAATAAATACACACATTATTATTATACTTATAATATTATTTTAGTATAGTATTTTATTATTTATCATTTTTCGTTATTGCTCAAGTTTATGTATTCAAAGTTCCAAACGTTCAAAAACAAACAACAAAATTCCCAAGTAGTTAAATTATACCATAATTATTATTATTTAACAAATATTATTGAAAGATTGTCATTATTTTCAATTTTAATCATAGGTAGAAATAAGAAATCGATTTCATTTTGTTTACACTCATTTTATAAATGTTTGGAACTTCAGGCACATTAAAAAATGTCTTTTAAGTTTTAAACATTTGAAAATGAATGAAAACAAAATTTTTTTCTCATCATCCTTAGTAGTTAAATTTAATCTACTTTTATTAATACTTAACAAACAATATGATTGAAATCTCATTATTTTTGATTGTTATCATGGGTGGAGATGAAAAATCAATGTTTTTTTTGTTTATTTCATAAACTTTCGGAACTTTGAACGTATTTGAGTTTTGTGAGGAAACTGCATTTCACTTGTACCCAGATTAGGTTCTATCACTGTTCACGTAAAATAAGTATTCGTGAAATGATTTTTGTACAAAATGAAACAAACCCGACCACTAAAATTAATCGAAATCCAACGATTTCGATCCCAGCAAATAGATCTAGCCGAATGGAAATAGTAAATGACGTTCTCGACTGACTAATCGGTGTTTTTCCAAAGCCAGATTGATCTAAAGTGAAAAAAATGCGGTTGGGTGATTCGCAAGCGGGAAATTGGTTGGCGTGAAAAGGCCTCGGGGGCAGTTTGTTCTCCTTTCCACGAGCTATGGGCACTTACCTGGAGCGTGGTCCTACGGCGTATCGACCCCTGTCGGTACAGGACGATTTTGATTGCGGAAAAGCTCGCGCGTCCGCACACGCGTGCACCGAGAGCTTTAAGCGGGCCTTTGTAGAGGGTAGCAAACGAAGCGTGACAATGGTCTGCAACAGAGAAGCGATAGTCGTTGTTTACGGATATGGCAATGGCGTATTCAACCAAGTTGCGTTTGGTTTTCATCGCGCGAGATTTGTTTTCATCGTGTATCGGGCACGGGCAACTGTAATTATTCTAATGGCACAAGCGCAACCGGTCGGTACTTGTTGTAATTGGTTTGCTGCTGATACGGCGTGATTCAAAGGAAAGGGGAGAGATCGTCATTCGTATCATGAAATGACTGTGAAATTTGCAGGGGATTGAAGAATTCTATTGATACAGGGAACATTTGTCAAACTTTACTTCGTTCTGTTTCGCGTGTTTCGATGGGGTGAGAGGATCACCAGCCGGCCAATTCAAAAGTGGTTTGAAATTTATTAGACAGTTGGTTCAGTGTTTCGATTCGGTTTTTGAACATTCGGAAATTTTACATTGATGAGTTATTGAGTTTATGTGGGAGACGAAAAAATTCCAAACTGCTCTTAATCAATAATTATTTTATGTAGTCAAAATTATTTTCCTTTTATTGCTTACAAAACATTTCAAGTTACAAAATTTTCGCAATCCATATTATCTCAACTCGGTACCACGGTCGATATCCAAAACTTTCTATCAAATAATCTCACGATTGTATACGTAAAATTGAGTCTCCAAAGACTTTTTCACCGTGATGTAAATCGAATTTTATCCTGAATCGGTTTTTCTCAAACTCCATTGAAAGAGTGAGCATTCGTCAAACCGTGTGGATTCTACGTCCACTCGGTTTAACTTGACGAAGTCGCGTTGGAAAAGAGTCGAGTTGTGTTCGCGTGGCGTATCACAAGAGCTAACGACGTTTGAAAAATGAACGCCAGTTTTTCGTAATCAAACGTCGCAAAAAGAAAATCAGGTCGCGCAAATACAATTTCAGCGGGCGCGCGCGGGCAAATAACTCATCTAGTCGGGGCGTGTGCTAAGTATCATGTTTTTTTTTCCCCGAGACTTCGCGAGAGCATTTACGTAGCGGCAACTTCATTAGCGCCCGGCAACTCGGTGGCATATACACGCACTCTCCGTTTCTTCCGTCATAACTTTGCCAAATCTTTGAATCTTTCATGCCCAATGGAAAACTCTCTTTATCCGAAATTATGCATGATTCTGCAAATCTGATCATCACTGAGAGCCATTAGAGAAATTAAACTCCAAGAAGAACTGGAACGTCATTTGACTAAAAAATTTCTCGAGATTACACCAAATTTGATGACCATTAAGAATTTCTCCAATTTCTCTCAAAAAATGAAAAGGTCAAACGAAATGCATAATTATTATTCACGTTTATGAATCCTGAAATTCACTGTACTGTACTAGTAAAGTTACATCATCATAAACTTACTTATTTTTCACTCGTGAAAAATGATTTTATTCTCCTAGTAATGTAATATACAATTATTATGAGAGTTTCCTTCAAGTCATTAATATCAAACCAATGTCATAACGTGAAAACGCAGGTGAAATTTTTTCAGAATTGTGATAAAAAGTATCGCCTTTACTGGAGTGATAAATTTTACTTGGAGTGTTGTCACAAACATTGATACTTTTTTTCCAACGTTAAAAACCGAGTTGAACATTATTTCTCGCGTCCGTGGATGGTGAAATGATCTATAAAGTCGGCTTTACGAGCGCGTTCATTGCGCTTTGAAGAAATAGGAAATTCTCGCAATTTCCTTTAAGTGACTAAAATCGTCGAACGTGAAAGTTTATCAATCACCCTAAAGGTTTTTACAGTTTCCTCTAAAATTGTGTAGGAAATAGGTTTTTTTTATTGCCTTCTGGTATAAGTGTCATTGTTTCACGGAATTTTTCCCGTTTTTCATGTCACGTTAAGTAATGTAAATGAACCGTCTTGAGTTCAAACCAAAAAAAAAGATTATTTTTATCTATACAATATATACTGAATAAAAATTACATCTCGTGAATAGAGTGAATTCCATTAAAATTTATTTTTAAAATAGTCATGGGAAAATTCCTCATTCCATAATTGAAATGTAAAAAACTCAAAATTTTACATTAAATTCTAATGATTCGAACGGATTTTCATCAAATTTGAAAAATTTTTCATATTTTGAATGATAATTTGTACTTCGGAAATTTTATAAATTAAAAAATTTTGAAAATTTCGAGCATTTTAAATAGTTTCGGAAAATAAACAACACTCAGAATTTCAGAAAATCTATATAAACTTTGTTAATTGTATTCATCACGATTCATCGCTTTGTATATGTAATTTTTTAATAACAAAAATATGAATAACATAAACAGATAGTACGTATCATGTTCAAAATTAAGAAAATTTGAGAAAATTGAAAAATTGTTGACAATTTTATATATTTTTAATAACTTAGGAGTAATTTTAGAGTTAGTAGGATTAGGGAAAATGCTTATAAATTGACTAGATTTCGAAAAACGTTTTCCATCCTATAAAGCTACGAAAATCGTGTAGCATCCTTCAAATTCTTGAGACTCTGAAAAAGTTTTATCCTGCAAAGAAGGTCGATGATTTTTTTAAATGTAATACAAACTTATAAGCTCAAAAAATATTAATAAAATTTTTGTAAATTGTGAAAAGTTTAGACGATCTAAATAGAAAAGATCTAGATGATCTAGATAGAAAAGCTTAGATCTCTAAACTGATTCATTTTCGTATATTTGTTTTTGGGTATCATACGCCCCCCCCCACCCCCCCCCCTCAAAAAAAAAATTTTTTGATGTTTTGAGTGATATTTACTACCCCTACAATACTTTAAATTCAAATTTATGACAGCAAATCATCATCTTACTTCCAGTGAATTCAAAACAAACTTCCCCTATTTCAGATCCAAAAAGTAACTTCCAACTTGAAGTTTTTCTCTAAATTCAGTCAAAAAACTCAAATAGAAAATTTTCCGAACACTTGCTAGCGTCAGCAACGTCGAAAAAATTCTCAAACTTCGTCATCATTTTGAAAAACGTGGTGAAAAATCATCTTGTATGTCCGTGCATCTTTTACAATCCAATTTTTTGACATCAAATCATTTATCCCTTTTCCAATCAATGCAAAATAAACTTTATCCATTTTAGATTCAAAGAGCACTCATATAATCCAAAATTTTCCTGAAAATCCAGTAGAGAAACCCAATGAGAATATTTTTCGACAACTTGCTAACATCAGCAAGATCAATAAAATTTTCAAATTTCGTTATCTTTATAAAAAACATAGTAAAAAACATCCTGTAAATCCCTACATCTTTTACAGTTCAAACCTCGAACAACAAATCATAATCCTTTTTCCAATCAATTTAAAATAAACTACTTTCATTTCAGATCCAAAAACTAACTTTCTTATCAAAATTTTCCTCAAAATTCAGTCAAGAAACTCAATTAGAATATTTTTCGACAACTTTCTAATATCAGCATCATCAAAAAAATTTTCAAATTTCGTCATCATTAAAAAAACAAAGTGAAAAATCATCTTGTACATGTCTACGTTTTTTAAGTTAAAATTTCCACTAACAAATCATTATCCCATTTCCAACCAATTCAAAATCAACTTCTCCCATTTTAGATTCAGAGAGCACGCATGAAATCAAAAGTTTTCCTGAAAATCCAGTTGAGAAACCCAATGAGAATATTTTTCGACAACTTGCTAACATCAGCAAGGTCCAAAAATTTTTCAAATTTCGTTATCCTTATAAAAAACACAGTAAAAAATCATCCTGTAAATCCCTACATCTTTTACAATCCAAATCCCCAACAACAAATCATCATCCCTATTCCAATCAATTCAAAATGAATTTCTCCCATTTTAGATCCAGAAACCAACTTTCTCATCCAAATTTGCCTCAAAATTCAGTCAAGAAACTCACTTAAAATTTTTTTCGACAACTTGCTAACATCAACAACGTCAAAATAATTCTTAAATTTCATCATCATGTTAAAAAACATAGCAAAAAATCATCCTGTAGATCCCTATATCTTTTACAGTCCAAATCTCCAACAACAAATCAATATCCCTTTTTCCAACCAATTCAAAATCAACTTCTCCCACTTTAGATTCAGAGAGCACGCATAAAATCAAAAATTTTCCTGAAAATCCAGTCGAAAAACCAAATTACAATATTTTTCAACAACTTGCTATCATCAACAACCTCAACAAAATCCTCATATTTCGTCATCATTATAAAAAAACATAATGAAAAATCATCCTGTATACCCCTATATCTTCTACAGTCCAAATCTCTAACAACAAATTATCATCCCTATTCCAATCAATTAAAAATCAATTTCCTCCATTTTAAATCCAAAAACTAACTTCCTCATCAAAATTTCCCTCGAAATTCTGTCAAGAAACTCAATTAGAATTTTTTCGACAACTTGCTAACATCAGCAACGTCAAAAAAATTCTCAAATGTCGTCATCGTTGGAGAAAACAGAGTGTAAGAAACTTCCTGTACGCATATGGCCGAGAGACCGTGCCGAGCCTATCCCACTGTACTCGCGTGCCGAGGATACTGGTGGATCAATAGCCTCTGTCTGGCCTCACCCTCGCCTCGCATCCCCGAGCCTCCGTGCCCTCGTTCGCTGCCGCGACTCAAATCGAAACTCACCCCCGTGGCAACCCTCTCGCCCCTCACCTACCCTCCCCACCTCGCTCGATTCCCCTCCAATTTCGCTTCCCCTCCAGCCTACCCCTGTTTCCCCTGTACACCCCCCTCCACCCCTTTACCACCATCAGTATCACCATGCTCCTGCTCGCTACTCAACCAGCTCTACGTTCACGTGCTTTTGCGTTCTCCGCTCCATAAGCCTATCTCCCTCTTTTTTGTTTTCTTTCCTTTCCCGATCTTGCATTTTTTTTCTTTCTTTTTTGCTTCCCCGTCCCTCACCCACTTCGCACGAGCCCCGCACGTGCACTCGCACGGCTGACCCATTTTTTAACGTTTCACCTGTTCCAGCTTCCGCGCCTTTTTTCGCCCCTGACGAGGTGGGTGCACCCATTTGCGTCCACGTGCCTATTCACGAATTAACGTTGGACTTTGAGGGAAATTAAAGCACGTTTGTTATAGGATTTTGTGGTGATTTTTTTGGTTAATGGTTTTGAGAATAATTGGAGAAGTAAAATGAAATTTACCGTCAAATAGTATGATACTAACATGGGTTAGAAATAAACTAAATATATAGATTGATTTATAATTCTTTTAGAAATATACGAAGTCTCTGAACACTCAACATCAAAATTTGTCCATATAACGATCTTTTGGAGCCAATTTTTTTATTAGGGAATATAACTGAACAATTATATGTATTCTATCTTTCTTTCATTCAGCCCTCTTTAAGAACTAACAGTTCAGCAATAATAACAAATCAAGACATCCTTTTACAATGAAAATTTAGAAAAACATTTTGTTTAATTGAAATGACATGATTTGCATAGGTAAGATTCATGTAATATCTGTCTATTGAAATGTTCAATGTCATGTGATAGTTTTTTATAAACTTATCAGCTTGTTATTTCTTATGAGCATTTTTGTGAGAAAATTCTGTAAGTCTGAGAGTAAAATCGAAGAGTTACAAATTTTCTAATTAAATTGATGAATCATTGTCTTTTGCAATTTTTACTATTCGCTTTTTTCTGTACAAATTGAATTCATAAACGATAAAATAATAAATGAAAAACAACCATTTAACCATGAAAAACACGTTTTTCTAAACCTAAATCAGTAAAAAATACTTTCAGTCAAACCAATAGTTCAAAGGTGCTGAGAAACAATTATTTTTAATCGAACTTAGCAAAAACTATTTGATGATTTTTATCAATGTAGGAATTTCTACTGCGTCAGATCTCAAAATTGCGAATACATAAATAACATTATAAAATAAACATTATAACATGTTCTAATTCATTACAATGTAAATACACACTAGAATGCAAAATTATATATTTTTTATATTATAGAGAGGCAGTGATTAAGGTGATGTCAGAATTCAACCATCTCTGCCCTGAAAATCGATTGAAATAAAAGAATAATTTTTTATCTCCAGATAGATTGAGAATAAAATTAAAACGTGCCACTGAGCTAATGGAATTTTGCAGACAAGCTTTTTTTTACGTTTTACTTGGAAATAAAATAAGTTTTCCAAAAAATAACAAAAAATTTCGCAACTAACTTAGGTTAAAAGAATAGTACAAGATATGACGGTGAATAATTTCAGAATTTTTGATAATCATCATCGTGTAATAAATATCGAAATTGATTATCGAAAAATTAAGAAAAAAACCTACTCAATCCTTGATAAATTTAAAAATTTTCTGTTAATTAAAAAAAAAAAATTATACATATTCGCATGATTAATGCCACAAAAAAAACTTGCGCTTTCCATCAGCAAATTTAACAATTTTGAGGCACAAGTTGAAATTATATGAACTTATTAATGTTGCCTGAATCTACACTGAAAAACCTATTTGGTTCAAATAAATAAATTTTTTTTCAGACAAACAAATTTTATTAGAGTCTTACAAATTTTTTTCAATCAAAAAAAATTTACGTTTTTGCTAACTTGAATTTAAATCTCCGAACTAAAAATATTTTATCATAAAGTAAAAAAATATTTGTTTGTCTGAATAAATAATTGATTCGAGTGAACTTAATATGTAATTTATTAATTGAATTTAAAATAATTTATTTTTATTCTGGTAAACTGAATATTTGATTTGTCAAATAACGACCAAACTTTTGTTTAAACCAACCAAATCGGTTTTTCAGTGCAATTAAACCTAACCAAAAGTTACTTTTATTTTTCAATAAATATTATTCAAAAATGGTTCATATCCAAACACTCACGTTTCCAAAATTTTTCAAGTCACATTGGCACATGAAGCAGCATGCCTATGTGAATATAACATTGGTACTTGAAAAACGCGCTTGGTATGCATTGCGAGTTAAGGGCTCGGCCTAGGTGGCAGTGAAAGGGCCCCCAAAGGGGGAGGGAATAAGAGAAAAGGGGAGGGGGGCAAATAAGGGGCGCGAGCAAGAAGTCGTAGGCCAAAGAAAGAGAGAGCGACGATCGAATGGCTTCCAATCAACATTTTACTGCCTGTAAAAGTGCCCCGTACCTTACCGTTGTGCCTTGGCGTTGTAGCCGCGCCTTTACGTCAATCTAGCCGGCTTCCAACCTGTCTGAGCTCCCTGGTGCCATATTTTAACGTTAAAACATGAGCTATAAAAACAGTACCATGCTTCATATGAAAAAAATGTATTTACCTAACTGATTTTCCCAGGAAAGAATTTCACTTTCCTTGAAAAAATATTTATAATCCTATTGAATCTCCCTTCATAGTAAGTGAAAAACAATATTTTCAAAATATTTTTAATCCTTCTCAATTTTTTTCATCTGGATAACAGATTGATGAGACCAAAATCTTTTAGAGCTCCGCGAGAAAAAAAAATTGAAAAATGATTGATACGAGATGAAAATTATCGCATGCGCTGGACGCGATTGAAATTGCAACTCGAAGGTTAGAAGCGATGCGCCGTTAATAACACGACGAAGCCCCGGGGACAGGAGCGAATAAACAAATAGCGTGTTCGTGCGGGGCTTCGTTACGGCAGTTTTCACGGCAATCATTGTTTCCAAGGACTCGTGGCTGCGTGTTTGAATGCGTTAATTATCCTTTCGCCGCGTATAAATTTCCCATGATCGCTTTGCCATCGTCTCTATCGTTGCGATATCGTCACCCCCGACGAGGACGGATATAATCATTTATTTATGCCTCGCAACAAAATACAGCATCGAAGTTCATTCCCAAGTTACTCGCAGATTTATTGTTCATGAAAGAAACAAACAGGTGTTTCTTGTTTTGGAGATAAAAAATAAATCTGTGAAAAAATTGTACGAAAAGTGTTAAATATTGATGGTACAAGGAATCCACGATTTTTTAGACAAAAAGATTAACTTTCGTCAGGCAAAAAGTTAATGATTTTAAAAATATATTTGTAATTTTTTTTAATGAGTAATTGAAAAGAAAAATTTGTTTTTACTGCCAAGATTAGTCTATGTAGCTATGAAGCTGAATATGCAGTAGACAATGTGAAAAAATGTTAAAACATCGTTTACAAACGTATAAAAACTAAAGTAAATTTAACATTCAGTATGTGTCATATATTTCTTGAAAATTGGCAAAATTAAAGGTGAATAGTGAAAAAGAAGTGAAAAAAAAAGTAGAAAACGTATTGCAGGTTAATTGCGAGACGTAAATGATGCACAAAGTATGAAACTTAACTCGTGACATTGTAGCGAAACACCACCGTCGAACACAGCGTACCAGGTGCCAAAGTAACCAGTTCTAATCGTCTTAAGAGCGCCGAGCACATTCCCGCGCTAATGCAAATTCTTCTTACATTAACTGTGGGTGCTCTGAGCGTAAAATCACCACGCTAAACGCATTTATTTAATAAGCATCGTCGCATCTACATGTTTCCTTTGATGATCTCTGGTATTCGCTTGCAAGAAAACTCGAAGGCAGAAATTTTTCTCAAAATTGATGCAATTCATACACTATCAAAACCTTCTAGCATATTATAATTTTGCTAAAATAATCATATTTCAAAGTTACTTTACTCATGGAAATAACAATTTTCCACACTACAGAAAATTCAAAGTCATATAACTTTCTAATTTATTTTTATTATCCAGGTTCTATTAAATTCAGAATTTCCAAATTATCATTATTCCACTTCGCAAGGAAAAGAAAATGTTTTTCTCTTTACCTTCATTTCTAGATATTTTCCTAACTGTACAAAGTCCATTTCCCGAAAGAAAGAAGTTTTTTTTTTTCAGATCAAACTGCCTTAGCCCGAAAATTCGTCCCTTTTTCACTTGGGGGCAAAAAAACGTCGTCCAATAGCCACTTCGCCCTTTGTGAGTATACATTTTTTGCCGAGTCGAATTGGAGTTCGCGTAAAGAAAGGAGGGCAAGAAAATAGGACTTCTTCGTGGGTTACGCCTGATTTTTCTGCGCCGATGACCGGATCGACTTTTGGGGCGCCCGCACAAATCTTTTTTACCATCCCCGAACAATTCCAGACCTTTGCCATTGACCGAATTCTGACCGAGGCCTTCTATTCTCGTACATGGCTTTTTCGAAATGAATTGTATGAGGGTGATAAGAGAAGGAGGAGAAGAGATAACTTAACCATGATCCCCAAGTTTTATTCGAGTTATTCGTGTTTTATATTTAGCCTTCGAAATCCACTGAATGAATTATACATATTTTCGGGAAAAATTATTATAGGCAAAATGCAAAAAATGTGTTTTTTATATATATTTTTATATAAGAATATTTTATTAATACATGATAATGAAAATCTACATGGATGAAATTATATGTATCAAACCATAATAAAACAGGAAAATTCTTTCAGTTACATGTTATAAATTTAAAAAAATACAAAAAACACTGAAATTACTAGAAATCTATGAAATGGTGTGAATAACCTAATGTACTTTTTCCGAAAAATCTATTGAACTATTTCTAATTCTTAGTATTTAATGAATTCAAGAATTCTACATGCAAATCTAAAAATTTACTAAGAAAGTTTCAGAATACTATGTGATTCAACAAAATTACCCTAACACTTAAACATGCAAGAAATAATAAAAATATAAGAATGTATTGGATACTTCAATCTATGTGTATGAAATTTCATAAAAAATATAAAACAAAACAAGGAAGTTTTTAATTTTTGAATACAAAAGCATGAAATTCTGAACATCTTTAAAAAAATCATTTTCTGAATAACATACATTCCAATCATTTAATTATTTGAGCTCCCTATTCCCAACAAAAATGTATATGCAGAAAAACTAGGGCAGAAAAAATTATTTACTAAAATAATAATTACTTATTCAAATAATTAAGTCAAATTTCCTGATTCAAAAACATTATAGCATTTTATAGTTTACCGTTCTTTCGCAGATAATTTTTATAATTAGTTTATCAAATAATTTTTCTTAGTTACTGTTGTTAAAAATATTTTTTGAAGAAAGAAAAACTCGAATTTCTTCAATGAAAGTAGAATAAAAATAAATTGTAAAATAAAATTGTGATATAGTAATATAAATGTATAACAATTTTGATTGAGTAATTCGTGAGAATTTCATTCGTATCGAAATTTTCTGCCATTTCTCTTAAATATGTATTATGGTATTTAAATCAAAAAATTATAAATAAATAACTGCTTCGGTAGTTTTTCGTAAATAATATCTTCTGCCCCAATTATAGTTCACCAAAGAGCAAGAGATTTCAAATATCCTTCTAAGAACAATTACAAAATAGATTATACTTTCGAAGAACTTTCAAAAATGATTGAACACCGTGAATTTCTCTTCACGTATAATTAGAACGCGTTATTTTTCGCTTCGAGTGAAAATATCCATGGCGAAGCGAACGAAGGAACCAGGCGAGTGAGAACATTCGCGCGAGCGATAAATCGCGACTCGTTTTAATTACGCGTGACAATTTGTAAATATAACGATCAACAAGTAATAAATAGCGGCCAGGGTACAAAAATAAGGCTTCGAATTCAAAACACGCCGCCGACCAGGGCAAAATGTAGCGCTGAAGTTTATGTAAATAGCGCGAGCGGCAGATTTATAGTCGCAATCGCCTCTACGTGCCCCGCGGCGGCGTGTAACTATTTTTTATGCGCGGCAAGGCGTGTAATAGGCTATACGTAGTCCTCGTTACGGTTTTCTTTACGGGGCGAATGTGTCCTCTTGCGTTGTTTCGCGCCTCCGCGGAAACGTCAACTTTCTCCCGCACTTTCGTTTGCTAGATTCCTATACCCTGTTGTCGGTTACCTCAAAATTTCGTCACTTTTTTCAGACCTCTTCACGCGAAATCTTCACGTCAGTCTAAGTCAAATTGTAATAAGTTTTTTTTTACGGTATTTCAGGGCCTGAAAAATATTTTTTTATGTATTTTGCAGTATTAATATCAATTATAATATATAAAAAAACTTGGGGTTATCGATGTAAAAATATCCTGAATCATCTGATATTTCATACATAACACTTATTTCAAAAAGAAATTTACAAAACCTGATAAAATCGCAACTTTTTTTATCATCCTAAAGTCCTCAATGAATTACTGTAAAAGTACATAGTTGGTACGTTTATTCCATCCAAAACACAAAAACTCAACTCGTAAAAAAACTCTGCTACGAGTAACTTTTCGAAATTCAGTTGGTAATTTGCAACACCAGAAACCGAAACCAGAAGAAGAAACTTTTGTTGAACCCATCGATCCCTTTAATGACCTAAAAAAACTAACTTTTCAAAGAGCACTTCCAATGCCTCGAAGAGTTTTCTAACGAACGAGTTCTGTGCTTTCAGTCGTTACGAGTTTTGGAAATACCCCGTAAATCGTAAGATAATAATTTATGAAACATCATACACATTCATACGACAAATTTCATGTGTTCAACATATTTTTTTTTTCGTTTTGAAATGTGAATCAGAACTTAAAAAGCTTCATTCATTTTAAAACGCCACTGGTTTTTATCAAAATTTAAAGACTACTTTTCCTTTTCGATCTGAATCGTTGATATCCCCATCAATACTAAATTTCCACAAATATCGCAAAGAAAACATCGTCTTGGAATTCGTCGAGTAATCTAAATTTCTCGGATTCTCAGGTCATGTTGAATCACCCTGTATACTCCGACAGTTGACAAACCCGTGCTTTTACAGTAGTAAATACCGGACGTTTTTCTCAGTGTACGGAGAGGAAAATCGGGAGAGAAAGCGCGAGTGCGAGAGGGAAAAGTCCGAGGGAATGAAAGCAGAAAGAAGGTTTACGAGTGTCCGGGCGTCGTGAGTGCGGCTCGCTTCTTACGCTTACGTAACGTTGGCCGGGTTAAGGTACGAGTTTAATCTACTAACAGCGGTGGCGCAGTTCGTTTGCGTTTTCGTGATTTAAAAGAGCACCGGCGGGCTTGAAAAAGGAGCCGCAACTTCGGGGTCGCAACGTAACGTGCGGCCGTTACGTCACGCTCCCCTGAAACGCGACGCGGGATCAACTGCGTGTTACAGTTCCTTCTCTCTGGCTCCTCTTATTCTCTTTCTGGCTTTTCCTGCGACATTCGTCGCTGTAATTGCCACTCTGGTAGAGTTTTTCACGTCGTCACGCTTGATAAAAAATATGTCCGAGGTGACGTGGAAATTCTACGAGTTACGAATCATCCATTTTTCAGGTTAGTTTTTTTACAGAAAATTCTATAATAACCATTCCAGTTATATTCCAGAAACAACTAAATAATTAAGTACTTAATAACCTTATCAGCATCCATAAAGCACCCATACGATCCATCCCTCCTAATCAACTTGAAAACCGAAGTACAAACATAAGTCACGAAAATCCATAACTTCCTGGAAACTCCCAACCATCGCGGGTCATACTTCCAGCTCACGTTACCACGACTGTCACTAAAACATCCCATCCATCAATTAACAATTTACTCCATATTCATTACACAACCGTCCTTGGATCATGACGTTACATCGCGATCCATTATTCTATCCTACGCCCCTGCCTAATTGATGTTTAATTAATTTCGTTTATCTTCCATCGACGTTTCGAAAAGGGAGACGTCATTAACATGAAATTACATCCCGGGCTATAAGCATAATTTTACATAGAGCCCTCACGGTAGCGGCCAAGCAACGTGGACCACCAACCCAACGTATCTCTCCCTACCGAGCATGATGTGACGAGTCGCCGTAACTTCGTTATTCCAAAGTTATTCCCATCGCGGCAATATCGCAAACGACGTAAGGAATTTTAGCATTTACAGAGATAATCCGGGCGAGATCGATGCCGACGTAATTCGCAAGACAAACGTCGGAGGTGTAGTTTGAACTGAGCCCAGACGACGGGCCTCGCTCAGCTAGGATTACTGTGGCGAGATACGGGGTTTTCGGGGGGTGGTGGCGAGGGGGGGGGAGGGGAGGGTCGTATAGTGCATTACCGGCCTATATCTAGATTCAGCCGGTGTCCGGCTTCGACGAGGCTCGAGGAAGGTTTGATCGATTTCCCTGACCCACTTTAGGTCAGTGCACGTATGTGCAAGTGGAATCAGCGAATGGGGATGATGATGCGAAATGACGCATCACATGCAGGTTTATTCATGATAATGGCATGGTGCTCAACTGCGTGAAGAAAATGCTCGTTTTTTTCCTCGCGATTGAACCCTATGAAAATGGTATGAAACCTCGTGGTTAAACGGATAGATAGGAACGTGCGTATTTCTGAAGGTATGTTGTCAGTGTAATTTTTTATAAAAGAAGCTGAAATCAGGTCATCGCTGAGTTAAGTATGGAACTACAATAAGGTGCTCTGCTTACGTAGATAGCACTGATACAAAATTATCTTAAAACGTTTTAGATTCCGAGTGAATCTCGAAACGGGACGTGGAATAGTATAAAAGGTCAGAGGATGTTGGATGACAAACTCCCTAGTGAAAAAGGTCATAAGTCATAAGACAGTGAAAGAGTTTGCAAATTTCGATTAGGGCAAAAGTTCTTCGAATCTACATTGTACAATGTAAGGAAACATAACTTGGCAAACAGTCTTGTAAAATTTATATTTATGTATGTTCATCATGAATATTGAAACACAATTTTTCAATAGAAAGAGAAAATGTTTCAAAACATCCAAAATTGGCTATACTTTGACATTATTCCAAGATGCAGTTTTTCTAACTTCGAGTCACCTTGAATTTTCCACCCTGGAAAAGCTTTTCCACCCACTAGAACAATACCCGTAAAATTTCTCACCAAATGCGCTTATACGCCAGGAACTTACACGTAGGCATTACTCTCACACTTGAAATCGAAGGCTACGTGAATCTTTCATGATAGGATTTCCTGAGAATCGTAAGAGATAATGCTTTCATTTTTTATACCTATAAACAGATTTTATCCGAAAGAATTTTTTTCATTTCCTGGGAAATGCCGGATAAATTTCAATTACAACAAAGATTTTGCTTATGAATAACTTGTGCGTTTATAAAATAAATTTCAAATCTGACAAAAATATACTTACAAAAAATGGAACAATCATTTTATTAATTATTAATTTCTTTAAAAAATATCTGTTCAAATAAATCAAACAATAAATAAATAATATTAATTTTTGTTTTACAATTTTCTCACGTAATTATTTGAAAACATCTCAAAAAAGTGGCTCATCACTCTAAAGATTGCAACGGATGATCCAGGAAACGAAAGGACAATCCTCTGGAGATCACCTCTATGGAATCCGTGACGCGGATTTTCAACGATCGCACGATGTTACGATGACGTAAAAAAGCCTCTGAAATGAAATTGATTCACGCTATGTTTCTGCTGAACAACGGAAAACTCAATGCTCAATTATAGGATGTCCAGGTTTTGAGCTGCCACTTAGAAATTGTGGAACGAACTTTATTTCCAAATATGAGATCGACGAAAATTATTATAAATCTGAGTATCAAGTAATGAAAATAATAATTTTGTAGCAATGCAGTAATCTGTTTTTACTAATCCAACAAATAATTTTTACTATTAAAAATTGAATTTGTTTTATTCAACGTTACAATTGTTACAACTTGACTCATTAACATGTACGCACTAATTTTATAGTTTTAATGAACTCAAAAAAATATCCCAGACAACATCCACATCATATTTTCGAAAAAATAAAACCTATACTCAAAATTTTTAAATATTAGAATCACATTAAAATAACCTTCTCAAGTGGATAGAGAAATACGCAATTCTAAACAATTATCGAATTCTTAATATAATTTCAAATATATTATTTTTTATTTCACGAATGGAATGAAAAGTTTATCAATAAAAAACGGGACTCGGCGCATTTTTTCCCGGTATACGAAAATGCTGACGCTCGTACTTCCATTCGCTGCAATCTCGGAAGGTAAAAAATGTCGCTCGCAATAACGCGCTTTAACGTCGATAAAACGATGGAGGCGTTTTACGAGAGCGTTACGAGAAAACGTGGACTTTCGCGCTATATAATGACGGGACAAAGTGTATTAGAGCGCGGTGTCCGAGATGTTACGAGCAAGCCGACGAAATCCTGCGGGGCTATATTGAAAGCCGTGCCCCTAGATCTCGTTTCAGCATAATTTTCTACAGCTTACTGCCACTTTCATGTAATATAAATGACTTTGTACCGTGTTTTGTTGGCTTCCTTTGTGCTACGTATTTCGGTGTGTACACAGGGCTAACACAGCCTTCGTATGTCCGCCCAATGTTTCAACTACAGGCCCAGTTGGCTAGTTTTCCAAAGTGTCTTGTGACTCTGCTGTCAAAAATTTAACACCCTAGTTTATGCTCGGAAAAACATGGAAATCGCGGGCTTGCTTAAGTGGATTAGTGTCAATTGTGCACATTTTTTATGGGATAAAATTTTCGAAATGTTATATTATATACTTTTATATAAAATTATAAAAAAACAATTACAATTAATAACAATTAATAATTAACAATTTAATTTCCATCATCACCAACGATCTACACAATTTTTTAATTTTAGATAGTTATCATACATCATACATTCAAATATAAAAAAAAAAACTATTTGTAAATTACCTCGAAGAGTTTTCATCGTGACAATTAATCTTCGTAGACAATTGAAAATACTGTTTCATTCATTCTTCAGCATGCAGTTCAAGTAACGTCCTAAAAGCCTTAATCGTTATCGTATACGTACACTGCAGGCAGCGTACAATGCCAACTTCGATTGCATTATTCACAGCCATCAAATGTCAAGTGTTCAATGATAAAATCTTCACCTATGTCACTGCAGTACTATTTCTTCTACATCAAACTATGTATTATAAAAAGTTGAAGCTTCACTGATATACAGTGGAAGAATAACTTCGATATCAAGCATTATTAGTATTTTCTATAATTTGTATCATATCTTGAATTTTTTAGGATTCTCTAATATTTTCATATAAATGTATAGTTACTCAATTGATTGTCTATTGGATTTTTAGAATTTTATACTTCTGATAATGTAGTACAATTACTTCTATACGTATGTCAAAGATTTCGGGTACTTTTAAATTAAAAAAAAATTTTTAGTATTCATATAATTCGAAAGATTTTATTGTGTTCTTATGAATTTTGATGGAGCTTTCTGAAATTCGATGTTCCATAATTTGAAGATTTATAAATATAAGTTTTTCAATGTATTTGTTTGTTTGTAAATAATTGATTCTATGAATTTTGAGTATTTCATTAATTTCTAGTACTTTTAGAATTTTTCATACTCTTTTAAAATTAATGTCATTTTTCAGGATTTTCTAATAGTTTTTGGGTTTTTATACACATGTTCAGAATTACAAATTTGCACCGTGCAACAAAATTTAAGTTTGAAAAAGTTGATGAGCTATCATTAGCAAAAATCGATAGTACATGGCCCCAAACGCATATATGTCGGAGCATTTTCAAAAGTTAGCTCTTGTTTACGAGTAATTAATTATTAAAAATTTCATCCAATTTTAAACACGAAAAAAGAAAAATCGCTCTTTTGAATTAGGGAACCTATTTCTGCTGAAAAATTTGCGGAAAGTTACAATTTTTTTGCAAAAATTTTCGCATTTTTTTAAAAGTTTGAAAAATTTTTCGCAAAGTTGCATTTTCGGGGAATAGTCATTCATTATTCATTTTTATTAAAATTTTTTTCAAAGTTTATTTAAAATATTAAAGTTTATATAATTTTTATTACAGTCATTAATTATTATTATTCCCGAAAATACAACTTTGTGAAAGTTTTTGCAAACTTTCAAAAAAATGCAACTTTTTGCAAATTTTTCAGCAGAAATAGATATCCCAATTCAAAAGAGCGATTTTCCTCTTTTCATTTTTAAAATCGAATGATAATTGAGGGAGTTATACGATTATTAATTTAAAATTTTTAATAATTGATTGCTCGTAAACAAGAGCTAACTTTTGAAAATGCTCCGACATATATACGTTTGGGCCATGTACTATCGATTTTTGCTAATGAGAGCTCATCAACTTTTTCAAACTCAAATTTTGTTGCACAGTGTTTGTAAATTGTCGTATATATAAATCATGTCTATAATGATATTTACCATATTATTGATTCCTCATACTTGAGTTTTACTTTTTTTTTACTATGTACAAAAATTTCAATTTTATCGATTTTTTAATTTTTAAGGTTCATAACGAAATTTCTGAATTTTGAAACTATTTTTTCATTTCTCTCTCAACTTTTATATTATTGCCTATTTGCAACTAAAAATACATTACTTCACGTACCTTTTAAAGTCTTATATTTATGATACTTTGTTTCAAAGTCTTATTGTTACGAAATCGAATTCTATCAAGACTGCATGAAGTTTTCAGGACTTATTAAAAAAGACATTAAGCATCTTTTTATATTTTTTCAGATTTTTCTTGAGGTCACAAAGTAAATTCTTCAACAATGAAATCCAGTATGTTGAACTGAAATAGATATAGACATTCTGTAGTTGAATAACATTTTTGCAAGCCAAAAAAAAATTCAAAAATTCGCATACGCATTCACGGCGTTTAATGCAACAAGTTCTGAATATTTTAAAAATTCTTAAAATACGAATTTGCAGGCTTGGTTTCCTAGAAAAATTGGACGAGTTCCTACAATTAATTAAATTAATATCTGAGTTTAAGTTCAAATCATCAAATTAGGATTACAAATAAAAGTTCAAAAAGTGTTGCGAATCAGGTCCAAAACCTATGTCTCATTTCACTGGCGAAGCCATTTCTTTTGTAATACCTACATAATAAAAGGTTAGGTATTACACCGTGTCACACGGTAAATGACAAACTCGTTCGGAAACTGAGTTTTTGGTCCAAAAACGTCGCGTTGCAACTTTCGTGGAACAATTTTGTCGGGTTTCACAAGTACAGGCTTATTCTTCAATATTAGATTTCAGGTTTCAGCGGCGTTGCACGCGGACTGCATTAAATTCTAATCCCCGTGGAGCGAGGCAGGGGAAGAATTGATAAGTGGTGTACGTATGGTTTCTGGATGGCAATGCATGAAAGGGAGTTGCCTCGGTCGCCGTTCTGTCTAGGTCATCGCGTGCCATAGCCACCCTTCTTCCTCTAGAATTCACTTTCCCCCATCTCCCTCCTTGACGCATATCGTCCGGCCGCAAAGCAGTAATGCAAAACGACGGTTTATGCATTATCACGTCACACCAGTATACATTGTCTACTGATAGAAATGTCTCCCCTCGTTTTTTTTTCGCCTCGACTTGTACGCCCAAGTTTTTCTTCGAGTTTTTTCATTTCAGACTCCGATATTCAACGCTGCTGAAGAGCCAACACATTATTATTAAAAAAAAAACTTTTCGTTATTACCAGTAAATTACTTAATTCATACGTTAAAAAAAATTTCGTGTGAATCACGATTGCAATAAAATAGTGTTCTGTCGTAATAAAACTTCAACTGTAAAATAGAAGTAAAATAACCTATTTATATAATTTCCAAAATTCTCTTACAAAGAAATAACTACAATTCAAGCAAAAACATACATACAGAAACATTACAAAAAATTTCTACTCTCAAATGAAATCCAACCCGAGTCACCCGTACAGCTGGACATAAAATGACCCAACAAGATTCAAAAACAAAAAACATTCCTCGTTCATCCCTTTTTTCCAAACTCGCATGGATTTCCACTGCAATTCTTCAACTTTATTCGAAAGGACGCGAACAATAACAACACGAGCGGGGAATGACAAATCGCGTTGGGCGAAAGTTCGAGGGGCGGAAATCGCCCGCCGCGATCCAAACAAGTTTGCGAAAGCGGCGTTTTGTAGGAAAGTTAGCGGGGCGAACATGCGAGCTTTCACTGTTCCCGGCATAAAAGGACTTCCCTTGCGAGGATCGAAGCCGAGACGACTCGCTTTCCTACGCGATTCATATCTCTTTCTCTTGGTGGCAACGACGCCGAGTGAAACTCGGCTAACTTTACTCATTAACGGACCGCAGGCTCGGCCCGTCAACGCTTCCACGAGGATCTTGGAGCGTCAAAGCCGGCCTTATCCACGGCAGCAGACGCAACACGGAAATCCCGAGCATCGCCGTCGCGGCGGATCGACCGTTTTACCAAACTACCACGACCCCCAAAGTGTCGCTCTTGTTTAACGCGACCAAGTTCTGCATGTTCTATTGAAACTTGTTGCTCTTTAGATGTAGCCAGTCTCGTTTCTGTCGATGAGATCTCGCGGTTAATAATATCGAAATCCTCAACGCGAATCACGTGGAGGAAACAGATGGAGTAGTTACATATTATTACCCATTATTCGATTCAGGCGATTAATCAACATGTTTCATACGTGACTGATGACTAGGACAACAAAAAATAGTTTTTTAATATTCACGAAAAATGAGGTTGAATATTTGAGATGGACATTGAATATTTTAAATTTACTCTTTTTTTTCAAGTATATTAGTTGATAAATCATTGGAGTATATTCTCACGTGATGTTGAAGGTGTTCGTAAGTAAATGATCTCTACTAATTAATTTTATATAGTCGTTTAAATTGTCATTTAACGTTAATAAATTTTTTTTATACCAAAAATTCTGACATTGCAAAAATAACGACTGCTATAGTAAGTAATATTGAGTTATATAACAGAAAAAAATGTAGGTCGAAGAAAATTCCACAGAATTCGAGTTCCAATAATCTCTTTCACGTACAAAAAAAAATTTTGAAAAAATTTCCCCTTCGAAGTCAATTCAATCCTGAAAACATTGTAATAACCTAAACTCGATCAAAATTTTCAGCCCGCCAAGTTCTATAACCATATTTAGATTAGTCATGTATAAATTACAAACAAGCATCAACGAGCGCGTGGAAGTTGACGCGTGGCGTCTTGTTCCAACAACCAAACATCATCGAGACTCGCTGCATTCGTCTAATAATTACGCGTAACGGTCGAACGAGTTCATCACGAATTTATAGGCGGCGCCGCGGGCCGAGCCAATTTCGTTCAATTACAGCAGTGGCAGTGGGAAACCGCCAGCTCGGCATTCCTGCAGGAATATTCGCGATACCGATGACGGCGGCACTGCATTGTTGTATCGATGTAACATCGTGACGTGAGTACATCACGACTGATTTGCTCGACATGACGATGAGAAATGCGCGCCATGTTTGCCATGGTAATTGATAACGCGGCAGGGAAGCATTGAAAATGAAACGTCGAAGGGCTGATAGGGGTACCATTGATATTGTTGAACTGCATTTTCTCGGGCTCTAAATTTGGGTTATTCGAATTATGACAATAAAGGATAGAGACTCGAAAAGTTTTAACTATGTAATTTTAGTCTCAGTTTCAAGTATTCAAAATTTAAAATATTTAGACAATGTATCTTTTTTAATCATAAATTTCCGTATTGGTATTAATGAATTGATTTCCCAATGATTTGCACATTTGGCAGTACAGTGTCAATCCAGAACTTGAAAATCATGAATAATTTTTTTTTCTAATTGTTACAGCGTAAAAATGGAGTAAATTTTATAAATTAATGGCAATCGATATTTAATTCTATACAAAAAATTCTTACCCGAAACATTTCGATGACAAATTTTTTATGTTTTCGTAGTTGAACTTAAAATTCAAACTATTTTTTACATTTATTCCTCAATTTCTTTCAACGTTTCTCATTTTGCAGTGAAATCGATAACAAAATCTACATCGATGATTTGTGACTATGAGACTGAATAATAATGATGAAAAGTGATTTTTTTATTGGTCAGCTCCAATTTATTAATATGCAGTTTATCTTGTTTTTTGAGTAAAATGTTTAGATTTTTTAAATTTATTTATATTCTCACTATTTGATTTTAAATTCAAAATAAAATTTTAGAAATTGGATAATTAGAGAATTTTCAATTTCATTTTATATTTCAATTTTTATTATTATAAATAAATGAAAAAAAAAGATTTTTCACAGTTTCGAGATTTTTATTAGATACTTACGTTCTAGAGTTCCCTATAATTTTCTATAATAATCTGTCATTTTCCCACGATTTCCTTTTATAAAATTACATACTTCACGAACCCTCAGATGATGAAAAGATTTTTTTTTCAATTGTTACTGCTTAAAAATGCAGACGATTCTATGTATTTATGAGAATTAAAAGTTTATTTCAATAAAAAAAGATTAATAATTAAATAATTTCCTATCTAAAACGTCGTGTCAGAAATATTTCACGAAACACAATTTTCGAATTTGTTTTAGTTGAATTTCAACTTAAAACTATTTTTCTCAATTTATTTAATTTATTTCTTGATTTTTTCAACTTTCGCATTTTGCAGTGTGAATTATGTAATATTAAACGTAGGTAATATATGTAAGTAATAATGATGAGAAGTGATTTTTTTAATTATCAACTTCAATTTATACTTATGCGGTTAATTTTGTTTTTTGAGTAAAAAATTCACACTTTTCAAAATTTTTCATGAAATACATCAAAATCACATTCTTTTATAATCAAGAAATTTGTATGTTTCATTGATTGAATCTATGAACATAACTTTGTTTAATTTTTTAATTTCGTCCCTTTCTTTTTAACTTTTTTTAGTGGAAAATTCGATAAAAAATAGTCATTTAAAATTGATTAGACCATAAATTCAAAACACCTGATTCTAAATGAGTCGATATTAGCGAGATTTACGCTGACAGACCAATTTGCTCGGCTCAAACAAACATTTGGTCGTTATTTGACCAACCAAATATTTAGTTCACTTAAACAAATTTTCAGTCTAAACATAAATTTTTTTTTTTCTGAAACAAAATTTATTAGAGTCTATAATAAAATTCGTTTGTCAGAACTAAAAATTAATTTAAGTGAATGAAATCATCCCCATCTCTGCAAGTACCTAAAGGACTTATAACAACTCTCTCACATAAAAATTCCACCATAAAACTAACGCGCTAAACTTTCGAACCAGGCAATAGACCATGTACTTCGGAAAAGTGCCATATCTCGAAGGAGAGCTCATAATTTCACGAGATCGATAAAGATACGCCGGAATGTTGATACCCTGGGAAAATCAACGAAATGGCCCTGCGCGACACTGCAGACAGAAGAAATCCGTGCGAAATTACCCATATGCATCATTTCATTCCGGGTATTAAATTCGAGCCTCGCCTTTTCATTCTCCATAATCCCGTCATTTTCAACCCTTGAGAAAGCGACATCCGCAATCTGGAGCACCAGAAAATGGGGTGAGAACGGGAAGGAAAAAGGGGGCTAAGGAGGGGCTCGAGGAGGGGGTTCCCAAGCAGGACAAGGAAGAGAGAAACTTTGGGCGTTTACGGGGGTGGAGGGGGAGGGAGGGGGTCGGTGGTAATGGTGGTGGAAATAGTGTCTTTCCAGAATGCACGCGGCGGAAGATGAAGAGAGTGGCGGATGGTAAGATCCGGGTCCATGAAACGACACGTGAAATGCAAAGTATAGCACGCAGAGCGTGCGCTTCCGGCGAGGTCGCGTGATCTTGTCACCCGGCGTGCACCGAGTTTCACGCAAACTTCTGCGCTACTCGCAAACGTCATGTGCACATCGCGTATGTCCCGGGAAAAAAAACGGGAATTCCCTGCCATCACGGACTGGCTAACTTGGAAAACAGGATTACTTGGTCACGACTATTTTTTTCTGGTTGGCTGTCGTGTATTTTTTTTTTTTTTCATGTCTCTATTGTCGCTGGAAGTTATTTATTGCCAACAGTTGATTGTTTTGCGAACAGTGAACGTCGTTTTTTGTACAAAATAATGGTCCTTACATGAGCAAATACTAAGCTTCATGAAAAAAATATTATTTCTAGTATTTTGTATTTTTATATGTTTTGTGTTTTATGTTTCCAGGTACGAAAAATTTCGATAATTATAGTACTTAAAGTATCGAATTATTATACATATATGAATAATAAAAACCTTCTAGTTGCTTTCCTAGAAAATTTTTTCAAAATTAACTAATGTGTTTTTGAGGTATTTGAAAATTCATCATTCTCTCCATAATATATGTCAATTTGCAAAATATTGTGAATTAAGAAGATTGAATAATGATTAAAGTTTAAACAAGTTAACTGATACAAATCTTCAAGATTTTCATAAAACACTTGAAAAAAAAAGTAATTTATGCCGCCAACAAGAATAAAATCAATGTTGCTGAAATTCCAAACGTTAAAAATAAACAAAAATTAAAAAACTTTGCGTCACGTCTCTAAGCTATATTAATAAGCAGTTTTTGATATTATATAAATACAATCAAATATTATAAATTATTTTTTCCCTTAATCTTGGATAGAAATGGCAAACCAATTTATTTTTCGTTTTTTTTTTTAAGGTTTGTAACTTCAGATACATTTAAATCATGATTTTTTAAGTAACGAACTTCAATTTTCGTTCACACTTATACAGAAAATAATTAAAATTATGGAAATTAACCTATTTTAAAATTGATAATAAGACTCTTTCGCATTTATAACAGCTTCCAGCGTTTCATGAAAATGTCAAAGAAGTTTGAAGAATATTTTATAATATTTCTTCGAAAAGAACAGACTATTCTTTAAAAATGCAGTATGAAGTGACTTTTTTGAAATATTATTTTGCAAGGAATCTAGTTATTTTTTAAATAGTTTATAAATTTTCTTCGAAATACTTAATGAAAATTCAAATAAATTAATTGAATTGCGTGTTGAGTCACTTGGACTATTAACACTCAAACTTATTATGAAGAGTCAATCTCACTTTTCTCACTTTAAGAAATTAATTCCTATTTTTTCGTATTAACTATAACTGTTATTCTACATGCACATAATCGTGCATTTTTACAAAAGTATAACAATCACTTATTACTAAAAATTAATACACAATTCAATACAATGATTGAAATGTTATCACGTAAAACTCATGATTACAAAATAGTTTGAATATGCGAAACAACATGTGAATGCAAATCATCGATTGTAATCCTCCAGATTGTAATGCTCCAGATATAAAAAATAACTATTAATGCTGTAGAGCGTGCAACAATAGATGTGATTACGAAAATCAAAATTAGAGACAAATAATTAACTAGACTGTGCCAATATAAATGTTTTGCTGACTGTCATCTGATTCCCAAAAAAAAGATATAATTTAAATTCATATTTCTCCATTTTCCCGAACATATTTCCAACAACGAGCATCTCCCACGAACCAATTACCACAATGCAAATTGCAAATAATCTTAATCCTCGCATAATTCTCCAATTTCAATTTCCACCCGACAATCGAGGTTTCTAACGTTACTCGCAACGTGCTCTCGAATTCATATTATCAACTTGACATTTTTCCATCCAGCAGGCATTGGGACACTCGCTTTATGGGCATTGTTCAACAAAGTAAAAAAAAGCCAATAAACCTTCGGTACATAAACGTCGTTATCTCAAAGGTGATAATAGAAAACAGCGTGCGCATTTGTTATTCAATGTTAGAGACAACAATTAAGATTACGACGGGGACGACTTGGCGAATACAAGTATTTATTGCCGTTGCGCAACGGCAAGGCTACACGCACGATAATGAGGAGCGAAAATCTATGCCTTCGCTGAGTGAGCGGTCTCTAAATATATCAAGACCTATTTTTGCATAGACAAAAGGTTCGACGAATATTTTCTATCGATGCCCCAAAGCTTTCTCGGAAAGCTCGCTGAAAAATCGAAGGCAAAACGAAAGCGGTAATTGGACGTCGCGTGTAAAAGTAAAATGAAGATAAAAACAGATACCACTTTTCTCGTGAAATGTTAAACTCGCGAGGAACCGAGGGCGAGTTTTCCACGTGCAGTAAAAACATTTTCAGTACTTCTTGTATTTTTACTTGAAACCCCACAAATGGTGAAATACAAAAAAATCGTGTCCATCACCCCCTTGCCACTTTTTCTCCATATTTGTACAACTGTGAATAAAGTCGTCGTCCACGAGTACGTGATCCCATAAAAAATGCACCTATTACCAAAGTTCCTAAATCAAGCGATTCGGTCGCCCTAACATCAACGACGAGATCCTTGGAAAACACCGAAAAACACTCGTCCAATCACCGGACAAAATAAATACATCCCGCGAGGGGAGAAACCGAAATTCTTTTTTTCCCCCGAGCAAAGGAAAGGAACTCGTTCTACTTTTTGTCCCGAAAAGCATCGCGTTGGTCCCGTAATCTCGTTGAGACGTGCGTTAGAATTGTGTATATTTGGAAGGGCCAGGTGGCGGATGACGAGGGTCGGGGCCATTGAACGAGGGGTCGAAATGTATTGCGTGACTGGCCCATTCGTCTCGGGCTTATCTGCTGCCAGCTTACGCTTTCTTATCGGCCAGCACACATAGTTTAACTATACGCACACTGCAGACTATTCGAAAACCAGGTCTCGGACGCGAATAACAGCGCATTGCGCTACTAGGACTGAAATGCCGAAATTCCGCGATCGCGAATTTTAGTTTTAGTTCAACTCAAAAGGGCTTCGTTGAAAAACAGAGACGTTTCGAAAGAAGGGGAGGGAGTCTAACTTGAATTTCAAACGAGTGAATATACATATACATATGGATTTACTTATATGTATTGATAAATATTTATTCTTCAATTTTTAAACAGTAGGACTTTTCTTATAGAATCGCAATATTTGATTTCTGAAATCTTTCGATGCTTATGCAATTTTTAAGATTATAACGTGTTTGTATGGATTTTCGTATAGATTTTCAAAATTAAATTTTTTAGTATTAAAAGTTCAAGAAATTTTTTGTATTTTTGTGATATCTATATAACTTTGTAAGATTTTTTGATGTTTTCAAAAGTTTCAAATATTTTCGTAATTTTTTATAATTGAATATAAATTTAAAAAAAACCTCCACTTACTCTTGATATTTGATAAATTTCTAGTTTTTTAAGTTATAATCGTATTTTAAATTATTTTCAAAATCGAAAAAAAAATTTTACTTCCGTATTGATTAAACATAGAAAATGTTAGTTTTGTCATCCAACGATCGATTTTCAAAAAACTTTGATTGGTGATGATTAAAGTAGCATTTTCTGTAAAATACACATTTTTTAAATTGAAAAATTTAACTCGACTTCATTTAACTGTTAAACATTTTCTCAACTTACAAAGTATGTTATGAAAATTTCATTTCTCTCAGTTTTTTTCTGACTTTTTTTACTTTTATCTCTTTCGACGTAGAGCAAATTACTAAAAAATTAAATCTCCTCAGTTGTAAAAATTTAATTACAAGTCTAACTCTGTGTACGTTGAAGAAGATGGAGTATTTCCAGGTAAATAAAAAAGCGTAAAAATTTTCAAAGGGTTTTGTAAGTGAGAAATCCTTACGTGTTTACATATGTGTTTTTAATATGCGAGCTGTTGGAAAACATTTTTTTTTCAGTGACTGTTAAATGTTGCATCCTGAAAAGTATTGAATTTTTATAATTTAGCACCCTACTAATTGTTTTTTTCTGTTTGAATTGGAATTAGTGTTTAATTTTTCAAACTTTTCAGGTTTCAAACATTCAAGGGATTCCGAAAATTCAATATTTTTACGAATCTCTTGAATCACGTATTCAAAATGTATTATGTAATTTTTATTTAAATTTTAAATAGGTCATTTTTCAAACATTCAAGGGATTCCGAAAATTCAATATTTTTACGAATCTCTTGAATCACGTATTCAAAATGTATTATGTAATTTTTATGTAAATTTTAAATAGGTCCTTAATTTTATACTTAATTTTCTTTTGAAAACGCTTGTAATCAATTCAATTTATTTTATTTTTTAAAACATATTACATGAAATTTGTTAATTATAATTCTTTGACTGTGGAATTTTCGATTTTTGTGACCTCACAAACTTTGAATAATTGTTAAATAAGAATTCGAGTTGTAATTTATAATATTACCAGCATTAGCAAAATCTTTGCTTTTTCGTAATTTTGTAAATTCAACACATTTAAATACAAACGTGAAATTTCAGGAATTTTTAAATTGTAGCTTTTCAATGCAGGTAATTTCTTAATTTGAAAATCATGATTCGTACAATAATGAAGTATTTCGAATAAACATTTGCAGGATTTTATAAATGAAATAACTCAAATTTCACAATAAGGAAGAGTATTTTCAAATCTCGAGATTGAAAAATTCGAAAAGAAATTTCCGTCTTTTCTTGAATTCCAGATATTTATGAAGCAATCAAGGTAGTTTTCGATCAAGTTCTTCATCTTGTTCAAATCCTCCTTGATCATATCGTTCATTTTCTGGAGCACGTTCTATTGATTTCACAAAAAAGGGGAAATCAATACTTCGAGTGAAAAGTGACAAGTATAATCGAACTAAGCATTTCTGGTGTTATTTTTAGAAATGTTACATTTTTTCTATGAAACATTCCAATCTTCTAACTGTATCACTTCAATACAAAGTTATGAAATTATTTCATTCAATAAAAAAAATCCTTCAATGAATCCGCTTAACTTATATATAATTTCAAAAAAATTTGCAGTTTCGAAAATTTCGATCAGCGTCATATCAAGTTTTATGTTTCTTCATTAATTTATTAAAATCGATTCACTTTTAACTACCTGAACTGAATAAATAAATAAACATGAATAAAATGGCTTCAAGCGATAGTGGTCAGATTAAATTTCTATTTTCATTGAAAATTTATACTCTGACCACAATTCCTAAATACATTTCAGTCCCCCTAAGAATTGTTATCCTGATTAAAACAGTAATGCCATGTTCTCAATCTTCCCTTCGAAAACCAAAACAGAATCGCAGCTACGAGGAACTGGGTCAAAAGTCGCAGGCAGGAAAATCGACCCAGGGTCAATACGGGATTACCGGGAAGAATCGAGACGTGAAACGAGATCGCTAAAACACGGGTAATGTCCATGATTTGAGTAGGGAATCGCATTTAGTTATGAATAGCGCCGAGCAGAGATTATGTCCATGCATTAGATGTGGCCCATTGTGAAATTTACCCATTATCATCAGGCTCAAAAATATGTATCTCGTATAATGGGTCGAATTCAGCGGATTTCAGAAAAAATTTCGGCAGATTTCGCTAAGATCACGGAACTTTAAGTGATAAATCATTATAATCTCGTTCGAGGTGAAAAAGCTAGTGTCACCGTAGACGATTGGATCAAAATATAATTAGAATATCGGACATCAAGTGCTGCGGAATGATAGCGAATTAATAGACGCGGCTAATGAGTTAAAGAGTAATTGATTGCGTTAATTATGAAACTCTTGGACGGATAAATCGATTGAATTCTTCGATTTGGAGTTTACTGTTTTATTTAGCGTTAAAACGTTAAAAATTAAAACGTCTGTTTCGACCATTTATAAATCAAAAATTATATTCGTACATGCCGATGTGATGAACGTATCCTCTCTGAAACATAAAAAAACAAAAGATCATATTTCTGGAAAAAATTTTATTAATCTAATTACTTGCCTGATTCAAATTTGTAAACTCATTTTACTGACGAACAAAAGCGAAACTTTCATTATTATCGTCCAGAATAGCGAAAAAGCCCAACATATTCTTGGATGGCATTTGACCCTAACGACAACTCCATTTACAGCTTTAGCAGTTATGAGCCCTTAACATTTACAGCTTTAGCAGTTCCTGGCCCTTAATCTTCGTTATTACACAAAATCAGGTCATATTCGAGATAGAACTTTGCGAGATATATTTCTGCCAATCTCCATTAAAACCTCAATTAATCGATCTTGAAATATCATACTACGACAAAGCGTTGAAATTATCTAAAGCTGAATTTCAATCGATAAAAATCAAACTCATATAACTTTCATCAAGAATTCATATAGAAATTCTCTTATTCCACAGTTTGCTCAATCTTACACTTGCATCGTCTCCATATTCATTCTACTTCGCGCCCTCTTTTCCCCAATTCCCTTCCCCACAGACACTCAAAACCCTCAAGAACACTCTTATCAGGGGCTTACTTGCCTAATTCGCGAGAGAGATCATACGATCATTACCGATTATTGCGGTCATTACCATGAAATTGCCAGGCTGTTTCCGAACCGAAACTCTTCGCAAGTGAAGAAACGGGAATGAGAAGTCATAGATGACTCGCATTACAAAAATCAGGGAGGCTTAGCAACGTTTGACACGAAAATGCGAAACACAGCAATTTTGAAAAAACACATCGAATTAGATCAAAAAGGCTAACCGCAAAAATTAAGAGGGCGTTCAAATTTCGGCGTACTGCTCTTCGAAAGTCTCGATCGTTGTGTTTGATGCGAGCTTCCTCTTTGAGTATATGGTGGAACTAGCAGGACGTCAATGGAAATTCACGTTACGATTATTTCGCCCACGTATCCCACGAATTCCCGGGTTTTCATAACCACAGGAAATCTAGAATCTCGAAATACTTCCGCGAGTTCGGGTCAGGCAAGTAGGGAAATTTCACAAGTTTTCATGAGTTTTCGTGAGTTATTTCCCAATGGTGCGTTACGTGATTTGCCGAGTCAGATGTTCCACGTAACGACTCAATATTTACTGAAATGCGAACCTTACAAATCATCTATCCATAAAAACTTCAAGTTCTAACACTCACACAGCCTACAAATTGTAAATCCATCTTTTAAAAGAAAACGAATTCCTGGAGAATACGCCACCCCAAAAACTCCTACAACTACGAGCCCACGGTTTCATTAAACCTCAAATCCAGGCCGGATTTCGAGCTTTGAAACCTCGCCACCCCATTGATCCCGCAGCGAGCGCTCAAGTCAATGAAACGGCATCAATGCTCTCATTACTCCGGCCCCAGCATTCATTACAGTCCTTTTTTTCTTCTTCTTCCTCTCCTCTCTCGCCACAGCGGCGCAATTAAAAATTGCCGCGCCGCAACTCCCGGCAGAGAATTGTATGAGCTTCTGCCATTCACGTAGGCCTGGCGTGAGGGGCGCCGGAGGGGAAATCGGGAAATGGGAGCAGCAGAGGGGGGCGACGGGGGAGGGCGCCCGTTTACCTGGGACGCGAAAAGCGCCCTCTGCGTTGGCGTCAGCGTCTACGGCGTAGGTGGCGCAGCAGTGTATTGCAAGCGTAGTACGAGTATCGACTTGTGACGTCACTCGCCCCCACTAAACTACGTCACGACGAGGGGGAAGAGGGGAGGGCGGGTCAGGGGTGGAAGGGCTGCTGCTACTGCTGCTGCGACAGGATCGTAGCAGCGCGTGTATCTGGCGCAATTCTTGGGGGTGGATAAAGAGGGAAAGGAGGTTGGGGCAGTGGCCAATGCGTCAGCGCGTGACCATAATTCAGCGGGAGAGAATGATCGTTCGATCGAGCTTGGGAATTAATTCCATCATCGAAGAAACTTCGGTCGAATGGAATTCTATTGTGGACTGTGTGATTACCCTAGGTGGGGAGGATTTCGGCTCGTTGTTTGGTGTTTGACAGATGGTGGTTGGTTTGAATTTTGGTTATGGGATCTAAAAGGCTTTTGGGATGAATACTGTCATTCTACAAGACGATTATGAATCAAGTCGATGTTGAGATTAGGGGAAATGACGAAATAGTTACTCAGGCGTAATTAATGTTGACGAAATTTTTTTCTGAATAAAGTTGGCTCGAAGATGAACTAAGTAATTGCAATGATGGAAGGCAAAAGTTTGGAAAATATACGCTAGAATAATTTTTAGGTTTTGGAAATAGATTTCGGAGTACATCCTGCAATTAGAGATTACCAAGGTTCGAGATCATGTTAAATATTGAAAGACATCAAAGACTGGCTTTCGCTTAACAGTATTCATAAAAGATCGTGAAGCAGAAAATTTCGAATACAGTGTCCTCGCGTTCAAATAGTTCAGAATGAAGTGGAGCTTCAACGAAGGAGAATAATAGTTCGATTTAGCTCGAAAATGAATTTGACCATCGAAGAAACTTGGAGCGAACGGAATAATATCATGGACTCCTTGATTACCTATAGTTCGCAGAATTTCAATTTGTATTCGATGCTTGACAGAATCCTCCTAGGCTATGAATTCCGAATTGAGTTGGACTCGAGGATTTCAGAGACAAAGTATTATAATAAGATTAAACAATGTGAAAATCAGCATCAAATCATTAGAATGACTGCAGTCAATTCTTTGGCTTGTATCTCATCGGAAGTTTTCCTAAAAAATTACATGGAAACATCGATTTGCATCGAACACAGCCTGTGCATGTGTCTGACAAAAAATCGAATCGAACAGGAAACTTACAGGCCTTTGACGATAAACAGAGCATCGAGCCGAGATAACGCCATTACAATGTCGAATTTTCCCGGCCCAGCAAATGTGGGTCGTTGCATATGTATGCGGAAACTTCATTAGCGAGCCGAATAAAGTTGGAATCGATCGTGAGACTGGTAAATGAGTTCCAATCTAGCAAAGTAATGATCCGCCGAAAAAATGGTTACGCTTGCGCGAGCTGGCGCGAAATTGCGCTGCAGTCGCGCATAATTGCGTCATTGGAGTTATGTTTACATAAAACAATCGATGCGTCACAGTCCGCGTGTTCATTCAAATTGATTGCACGATCGTGATTCAATTTACTTGATCAGCTCCACGATGTGAGAATCATCTGGCTTATCGGATCGAGCAAAACGACTGGTAATAAGATCTTTCCGGGCGCTACTTTTCCAGATTTTCGGTGCAAATACGTTTCATTCGAAGAGAAAACATTTTTGAAATTGACATCGCAGTGTCGTTACTCATGTGAAGCATTATGTCAATTTAACTAAACGTTTCTGCTTCATTGACACGTCATAGCGTCAAATGAACGAAACAGTCTCTGGACTGATTGCGCACAAGTGCACTGCTGAATAAATAAAACGTAACTAATATCTAACTTCAACTATGTGCTTGAAATACATTTCACAAGTTCAATGTTCGTGAGCAAGTACTTTTTGCTGGTTTTCGGAATTACAAGACCTTTAAAAAAAGTTTTGAAAAATGAAACACGTCTGCCAAACGCCCAGGGTCGTAGGAAAGCTGGAAGGTTTTCGGAGGTAGCTCCAGGGAAAAACCCCCTCGCCCGGTTTTCCAGGCAGCGTACCCCAGTTACACACTCAGCCCTACGCCCCCATAAGCCAGAGCGGGCGCGAGTATTGATCGTCCCTACCTGCGACACGACGCCCCCCCCCCGACGCCTCCCCCCGCGAGCCCTTCCCGGGCCCTTATTGTACTTCGCTATTCTCCAGGGTTCAGCGGCAGCAGCCGAACCCTGCAGAAAACGCGGCCACCATTTTTGCCCAAGCGGGGGTGGAGGGCCGAAGGCCGCCGTTCCCACCGCGACGCGACCTTTCCCAGTGCTATCCGTCAACCTCGGCCAAGCTCTCCAGGTTTCTGTTTCATTGGATTCGTGGGTCACAGATCGAGCAATTACGAAATTTGGCATTACAAGTTTTCCAAATTGTAACAAAATAAAATATCAGTAAATAGAGATTTTTTCAACTAAGAAAATGCAAATCTGCATTAATAAAGGCGCTCCGTAATAAATTAGAAACAGTAATATTGATCGATTCTATTATTTTTCCCAAGCTTTCGACTAATTTTTACTCGATCCTCTTAAGAAGTAAATTATTATAATTATAATCAAGTTCCAGTTTTACTTTCGATGTTATCGCTATCGTGTACCTGATGAAAATAATTTTTATTGAAAATACAAAAAAATCTGTGGCTAATATAAAATTGAAAATGTTGATCAGTATTGTAGATCTTGAGTGATGTTATGTTTTGAGAGCCATTTAATGAAATAACTAGATAGATGAAATATAGTAAATGTTTTAAAAGATGGTGGAATATTGATAGTTATGTGATGTATAACTCACCCCTGAAGAGGACCGAGAAAAAAAGAATAAAAAATAAAGAATTAATGCCGAATTACTGACTTTAGATTATTTAGCTCAGAGAATCAATTAATATTGCTGATTCTAAAAAAATGTACTTGTTTTGAAAAAATGTAACGCTTAAATTTTGAATGAATAGAGTAAAAATCAGAGACTGAGTGCAACTTGGGAAATTCATGTCGTAAAAATCTCACCTTACGAACTTTATGGTATTTTTGCACGAGGTCTATACCATGCTTTATATACCTAGGGGATTTAAAATGGTTTTCCCTGCTGTTGCATGGAGATGAAACAATTTATTTCCCTGAGGTGGATAATGATGGATGTCAATGTGACGTGATGCAATAGTCAATTTTGACGAAAACGTCTGATCCTCAATGAACTTCCACGCCAAGTTTTCAAACAGTGATTTTCGTTGTTTAAACCAAAGAAATTGTCTTGAAGTAACGATTTCTAATTTAATTAAAATTTGATTTGCTTTTGACTTATCTGAAAGTTAGGAATCTTTATTTTTTTAATATCATAACAACATAAAACATAAAGGTGTGATAAAAAAAAAATTATTTTCTTATAAAACTTTTTGACTATCAAAATTCGTCGAAACTACCTCCATTCAATATATCTTGAAATTTTAGTTTACAAATATTTGCTTATGACTTTATTTCGTGTTTGAATTATAACTTTGGCCTTTTTTACACTAGTAAAAAAGATTATTGTTATAAAAACTGTTTCGGAAACAATCGTATTATGTAGTTCACTCAAATATAACTATATTTTTAGTGTAACAATGCATGAAAGTGCAAAAAATATTGCAACAAAGTACACATAAATATGCTCCTTATTCCTTAAACAACAAAAGATTGTTCATGAAATGAAGTAATAAATATTTTGTGTTTCCTGTAGTTCCTATCAAAATTTAATTTCTTCGAAACTAATATAAATGTGATTTTACTTGGAACTTTTTTTTCAATAATAAATAAAACAGACCCACTCAGCTTAAATACCAATAATTCATCAGGTGAAAAACCATATTTGCAGCTGAAAAATTCAAACCAACAATTTTCTGAGAGTACAAAAACTAATCTCAAGAAAATCATCTTTAAAGTAGCCGAGAAAAGGCACTCCACTTCTAAAAAGTGCGGCAAATCCTTGCTGTGAGTGCTGACTTTTCACTTTCGAATCACGCTCACAGCAGAAATCGCCAGCGAGAATAATTTATATATCAAAAAATAATTCAGGAAGACCACCGTGTTATCAATCACTACACGAGCGCGAGAAGCATCACTTTGATACACTTTGAACATAATGCGTGCTACAAGCTTTACATTATTCAAAAATGTATCCTCTGCAGGGTGATTTATTCGCGCGTACGGTCACGTTACGCTTTTTCTTGAATCTAGAGCTTGTTTTCTACCTCGGAAAGTTCCTGTATGTCTTCGTTCCTAAACAACTTCTATCGAAAGTGTTTCATTTTCAGTAATTTCATAAAAGTTAAGAAATTATTCGGAATTTTTCGTGCATCCACTCAAATCACACAATTAAAATTCTTGAACACTTGAATGCAATAATAATATTTAAAACCAACTGCACATGAAATTCCAGCATTAGTATCGAAACTCCTTCCACATCACGAATTTCGCAGTACTCAATATTACATTCCACTCGCAACGCGCGTGACCGTCATTACATAACTTGCATAACCTAATTCCACCCTTCAAATTTCATAACGAAAACGCCGAAAACCATACACAACCCGCGTTCTTCAAGCTCATCGTAAAAATTACCAAGCCAAAAGTTTCCAGCAATTTTCTTCCCCTTCTCGAAACGAAAAAGCTGCAGCATCTCTTGGGTCTCATCGCGCTCGAGGTTAATTTTCCCGCGCATGGGAAGATAAATATATTTTTTCGCAAAAGAAAGAGAACGGGGGAAAAGCCGTGCTGCAATTAGCGCGCGGCCGAAAAAGTCTTGTTGACCGCGAATATAATAATGCTTCCGGCATCGCAATGCACAAAACGGCGCGAGAGGGAATAAATTTAAACGCCGGGTTCGCGTGAGAAACGCGAAAAGTCGCGCGAATTCATTTTCGCGTCGTGTCTTACAGCGGCCGTTATACGGCACGAGCTTTTTCGAGCGCGTGTGGCCCGAAACTTGAATTCGAGGGCGTTTTTCACACCAAATTAGCCGATTACTTCCGAAACTCCTCGGTCGGAAACGAGCGATGAATTATCCGAGGCGTGGGCGCGAATAAATTGAATGTGGAATAAATCCTCGGTGCAATTTCCGTCAGTTTTGGGAAAATGGAAAGTGACACTCGCGTGATTCATCGTTATCGTGATACAGAGAAAAAAGCACTGACCACGCGTTAGGAACTTGGTACCAATTTTATTGGAAAAAATATTTGGATTTTATGATGTCTCCAAAGTTCCAAGCATTTGAAAATAAACAACAAAGTGAAAAAAATTATTCTATTAATTTACTAGTTTTCAAATCATTCATAGTAATTAATGTTCAGAAGCGGATGAAGTTCTTCATCAAAAAGGGGCTAAGTTCTGAGGCCTGCACGCAAACAGGCCCTGGCTCCTTTCAAAAAGCCCAAAGAAAACACTCCGAAGAGAAAGGAGAGATCTCTGGAAGAGATTTCCCCGAACCCAACGGAGAAGAAGAAGGGCAGAATGGCAGATCCTGCAAAAAAGGAACCTGCGAAGAAGCAGCAGGGACCTGAAAAGGGAGGTAAGGGCTTTGAAAGGACCAACCCCCCCCCCCCAAAAGGCATCTCATACAGAGGTGCCATAATAGGGAAAAAAGTTGGCATCGCGCACACGCGATTCCCTGATGTGCTCCTGACAACGGACCAATTAAAGGATGTTCAGAAGTGCATCATGGGAAAAGTGTTGGGCTTAAAGGAAGGAGGGGTCAAACCCAAATTCCTAGATGCCAGCTTTAAACCCGGATGGGTTCTCGTCGTCTGTAAAGACGAAGAGACAGAGGTTTGTCTAAAGGGGCTGAAGTTAGAGCCCTGGGAGGGGGCCAGTCTCAAGACGCTGGAAGAGGGGAAGCTCCCTCGACCGGTGATTGTGACTGGCTACTTCAAGGATAGCCAAGGCGAGAAGAATGAGGACATTTTAGGTTACATTAGGAACCAAAATGAC
>JAPYZL010092405.1:0-19656 GCA_030522825.1 Platygaster orseoliae
TTTTGAGTTTTGCAAAAAGTGGTAAAGGACTTTTCGACTCGAAATTGAAAAAGGAATTCAGGATTTTTTTTTATCACGGACTTTGGGACACCCTGTATAAGTGTATTACGTTTTTGAAGATCATTGTGATTCACTGTATTAAGAATATAATTTTTTAAATTATCATCCACTGAAGCAGTATCTTTAGCAGGAAGTAATTTTATAAATAATCCTTAAAACTTCATAAAAAGTTCTTTTTTGAAAGATTTAAAAAATGTCCAGTTGCTAAAACAGTGGAAGACTTGTGATTTTTAAAAAATGAACAATGAAAATAATTTTCTATTGGAAAAACATATCAGTAAAAGTAGCTTCCACCACGAAAAATTTACAGTAAAATCATGTCTCAAGACTATCAAATTCACTGCTTCTTCCATACAACATAACTTTATTCATAATAATCACTTCAACCTCCACAAATGTCTCATCAAATCACGACCTACTAAAACTCATCCGAAAATTGCAAAAAAAAGCATCACGTCCCAGAAATGTCGTTACCTCACACATCACTCCAATTCCGCTTCTCCCTCTCAAAGTTCATCAAGCATTCATCCAGAAACGCGAAACAGAGCGAAAGAAAATCCAACCCTCCCTCCCCCAACCCTCTCAACTCCCCGCCAACCGTTCGTTTCGATGGATTAAGACATCGCCCCGTCGCATCGTGAGTGGAAAAACCGTGGAAAATCGGTTTGGCGTATTCACGTCGCTTCAATTCCGTATCCTATCGCGAGGAAGAGAGTGCGAGACGTCGGTTTGAAGAGGAGCAGTACCCACTGGGTACACGAAAAGAAAACCGCCGCCCGCGTGTAGGTAGCCCGCCTGGCAGTGGCAGCACCTCTTAGTCTAATTGAAAAGTCGGCAGAAATTGAAAATTGCGATCGCAAATTGCAGGCTGCTTCAGACGAGGGCTCGGCCATAGTGGGGGTAGATGAAGCTGGGAGTTGAGGAGTGGGGTGAAACTTGGTTTGAGTAAGAAGGATGAAGACAAAAAGACGGCCATAAAAATCGAGACTGAGAAGGTGCACGACAGGCCGGAAGGGGGGGTGGCAAAGGGAAAAATTTAGCAGTGTCGCGATGGGATGAAGATTCAGTGTTTTTGTCAACGACTCGCGAGGGTGTCGCGGTAGGGGTGAGTACTTGTATGGACTGGTCCGTTGAAGAGACGTCAATTGTCAACCGTTTTATTATGCACCCAAGGGAGAATTCGTTCCCCCGGAGTGCGTGTGCATTGCGTGAGGATTCATTACATCTCGAGCTACCTAGACGTCCCCGTTCTCTGAACGCGATGCATCAGTCCCGCCATTATTGAGAGCACAATCGTTTTGTCAGCGCCTTTATCACGACTTTCACGGCTGGGGCCTATTATTGCGTCCCATAGTTGGGAACTTTAAAGAAGCGCGATTCGTTTTGACTATCCACTGCTCGGTGTATCAGCAAGATGTGCCTATCCAGGATCTATTCACATAGAGCTCATTGTTTTCTTGGGTTTTTGGGTCTTGATTCCTTAGGGCTACTTGTTCAGGGGATTTTTTCTGATTGTGGCTTTTTCGTGATGATAGATATGTTTGTGAATTCAAATCTCGAGGATGGAATTGAAGTAGAAGAATGACTGAAGCGGAAATTCAATAATTATTTAGGTTTATTTAGGAATCGATATCTGTTCTGATGAAAACGTGTTCTCCCAACTTCTACCCCTTTCACATCAACACGCCAATATAATTATTGCTCGACATACGTTCCCCAAGTGGCAAGGACCTGAACGGCAAACTCCTCTCAGAATTGAAGAGCTGCCTTCGCTTCAAATTCATTCAGCGACTCGAACTTTGAGAATCTTCAATTAGGTGATCTCCGTGACGAGTTGCCAGCTTGTATCGGAAACTGAGCATTGAAGGGGTGTGGGGAAAGTATTTCGTTAACGAAATTCTTGAAACTTGACTGTGAGAAATCTTCTGAAGAATGTTAAAAGGGAATAAGGTAAAGACTAATTGATTTTGGGGTTGATGAATAGAACGATATAGTTAGTTGATTGTTGATTTATGTATTAAAGGAACATAGAGTCTCAATTCTATGATCAACTGTATTTGCAGTGTTCCTTTTTTCATTCTGTGACTTGTTTATCAAAGGATAGATAGAACTACTGCAATAACTGAAAACATTGACAGTCAGATTCTGACAAGTAATGAGTAGTTTGACACCATAACTGACAAGCAATAGAAGTTTTGTTAGTAAGTCTCATTGTTCTCTCTTTCTCACCTCACTCTATTGGCTCCAATAAAGTTCAACGACGTTTACTAAAGAGACCGCCATTTTGCAGACGTTCTTAGCAAAAAAGTTGAACCACTATAAACCTCCCAATTGTTTCCGAATCCATCCTAGTTTTTTCTCTGGAGCGACTCGCCTTCCCTAAACATTCGCCCTCACAATTACGAATAGATTGCTCAATCAAAGAACCTTTTTTCGCCCGAGTCGCCTGCAGATATTGCCCGGAAAAATCCGCGGTACACCGTATGAATAGCTCGCCTTCTTCCTCGTTCATTCCGACGAATTGGAAACTTTGCCCGATATTGCGTTTCGTAATGAGTTCGAAGACCGGAATTTAAGGCAGCGGTTCTCCGTGCCCGGCGTTACCCCCTCCCCCCTCCCCACTTCGCCCACCCCTTAAACGGAACGTAATGAAAACCGTCGAAGTCAGGTAGCGAACGGTAAAATAACCGGGAAACGCCACTTTAAACGTGCAATTGCATCGCCAGGAATCAGTTGGCGTTAGCCGTCCACCCACCCCAACCCCCTCCCCCCCAACCCCTGTCGACCCTTCGAGATTGCTGAGCTATTCTCGCGACTGAATGTTTCATTAAGGCCACCCGGTATTGCTCTTAGATAACTCTACGAGGGGTAAATGAAATTTCCGCCATCTCCGATATCGCGCGACTCGCGCCCACCCCCCTACGCCACCCCCCCCTTCACTACCCCTCTTTTTACTCCACCCCGACAACCCCCGCGCGCACCACCGCTGAAGGTGCCTTTGCTGGCTTTAATCAGAGACCATTGCTCGTTCGACGAAAACGCTAGACGAATTCGACGTTACGGCTCTTCGGATACTTGACGAGTTGCTCTCGAATTTCTTGGCGACGGCTCGTTCGCGGCAGCGGGGAATGGAATCAAATCTTGGTTGCTGAGGATTGTTGGGATGTTTGAGTGGTGTTGATGTTCTGAGGGTTTTGTCCTGGTGTGGAATATTTTTCGAATTTTTGCGAATATGTTTTTAAATGTTCAGACAATTGGGAACTTGACGAAAAAATTCTGTTATGTTCGTCTTTTAAATAAAAGAAAAAAAAAATTGATAGGTATTTTTTCATTTAATAACTGATAATTGTAGAAGACACAGAGGTTTTAAAAATCTAGAGTGGGGAGGGGGTATGACGTCAAGATCCATATAAATTTCTATTGTCTTCATATGGACGATGACGTCACATCATTTTTTAAAACCTCTGAATCTCTATGAATTTTCAATCTATCGAAAAAAAAAATTCGTGTCAATTTTTTTAAATTCTTTAGTTCATATCTAAAGTTGATTTACAAATTTTTTTTGATTCAAGTTCCCTATTGATGTTAATCGAGATAATTGTGTAAATTTGTTCAGATTATGAAATTGTCTAAAGAACTTAAGCAAATTTTGAAATAAATGAAATATGCCATTTTCTGTGCTTAGAAAAATCAGTGTCATGGAGTCTTGTTTATTGTACTGGCTTCAAAATTTGCCATAATTTTTTAACGCCTTTTAATTTTTGAAAATTATCTTTATGTATCTTTATTCAATAACTATTATTATTATTTATACTTCCATTATTGTTCACCAGTCATGCTTTTTTCACGAACGGCAATTTTTCAAAAAGGCAGTTTTTCCCAATGCGATTTTCCCGAAACTCATCTTCCCGAAATCCCATGTTCCCGAAAAATTTGAAATTCAATTGCTATCCAATGTACATGCGGAAATACGTTTTATTGTGATTGAAAAGACAATGTTAAATAAAATTATTCTCATGTACCTTTAAACATCGACATTTTCTTTGTAGGTATTGTAATGAGCAACAATTCTCTTAAATTTTTTTTTTATTGGTGTCATTTTTTTTAGTGCTGGCCCATCATTTCGTCCCAAATTAAATTTTTACTGTTTGCTCAGAGATACTGCCTTTAAAGATATTAATTTTTTTCGACATGTTTGTATTTTCCTGATTTTGACGAAAAAGTGAAAATTTGAAAAAAAGTTTTTAATAAGTTAAAGTATGATCGAGGCTGGTTGCTAAGAGAAACTGTCATCAATGATATAAACTTTAAGGGACGTGTTTTCATTTTTCTGATTTTTACTTAAAAATGAAAATTCAGGAAGATAATGATTCGGGAAAATGTCTTTCGGGGAAAAAGGTATTTGGGAGAACTTCTTTTTTTTAAACTGATTTTTTGCAAGGAAAATGAATTTGACTAAAGTATTGACCGTTTTAAACAACCGATTTAAGTTTCTTACCAGTGACTTAAAATTTTTTTTTATGATTATTGACATTTAAAAAATTAAAATTGACATACGTCACCGTTATAGCACCTCAAATTATATTTTTGTATAGTAACGAAAAAAAGTACATTATTGTAAATTCTTTACTATTTGAGCTCTTGATTAGTAAAATTCGTAGCAAGTTTTTTTTTTTGTGAATTTGTGAAGTATTGCAACCACATTTTTGTAATGATTTTAGCATAAGTAACGTTATTTCGAGATGAATAACTCAGAAATCAGAGTTTAGGCATTAATCAATATTTTCACGAAAGACATTTGTGAATCAGGTTTTTAAAAAAATTTTTTTTAAATGTGTAAATGAAAAATGGAGAAATGTAATCGAGATTCATTTTATTTTTCATGAATAAGACTTTTTCGAAATCATTTTTATTAATACAGAAATATAATTTTTTCGTTATAATGTCGTTTAAACAAAATTACATGTAAAATGTCAGAATTAGCAATTTAAAATGTGTAAACACTTCAAAACTTTTAATTATGATTAAAAAAATGTGTTATATTTATATAACTTTATGAAAATATCAAAAATGATGTATATATTTTTTTTATAAGTATAAATAATTTTAGAAACTTTGTCATAAAGTCAATGAAACAATCCTTAAAATATTGATTTTTTTCTAAAGAATTCAAAGAAATTCAGAACCTTCAGAATTGTAATGAGATTCTCAAAATAATAAAACCTGAAAAAATATTATAACCGAGCAAAATCGTGCACTGTGACGTGCGTTACATAGAGTAGAAAAAAAAACGCGAATAAAATAAAAAAATATATTTTAAAAAAGACAAACCTATAAAAAAGTTCCAGATATGAGCTGAAAATATGAAAAACAATTTGATTCATTTTCGAAGTCATTTTAAATCTTGTGTAACTGAAAAACGAATGGCTGAACTTTATTTTAATAATCTGAATTTTTAAGAAATCCCGCCATTGTTGAACTTGATTCAATTTTATAAATCTCATTAATTTCCATTTCAGTCATATCAACATTATCAACTGCAAGTTCTTAAAATACTCAACTCGTCTCTACGTTTATTGCTTAATTTTTCACTGGAAAATTTACATTATTTTCATAACCTCCACCAAAAATTCGAAACCACTCTCATAACAACAATCCTAAGACAGCGAGATAAGAACCAAACGCGGAAGAAACACGTCAGTTCTCTTCATCGCTGCCTTCCCACACATCGTATTGACACGAATTAATCTACCCGAAAGGAGATGTCAGAAATGGCAAATCCTCATACGACATTTTCGCGAGCGCGTACATAAAGGGACGGAGCAACAGTAACGCGATGCAGTAGACAAAGAGGACGAAAACCGAAAAGGGAAAGGGAGGCAAAGATGATATGAAGGGTACGGGTGCAGAAATAAAAAGAGACGGAGAAAGACGCGTATCTCCACGTTACGTCTGCTCGGGAGTCGTGCTCATTCCCGCGATCTTCAATTAATGAAACTCGGGTGCAGTCGCGTCGCATGTCAAATAAATATGTCTACCTTCCCTCCTCGCGAGGCTTCATCCCTGTTTCACTCCCTCCCTCCCTCCCCCCTACTTCTCTACCCACCTCCAGCAGCCCTTCTCCGTTTTCTTCCTCTCAACCCTTTCTTGAGATACCTCGTTCTGCCGCTATGACTGCGAGTCATTGCGAGGCTTCAGCTTCAATAAAACCGTACTCGTTTGTTCGATGACGTACTCGAAACGCGATGAGTTCCCGACCGGAGAAAGGTTTCATTGTAACGGGAGTTACCCAATTCATAGAGCGAAACGTGGGTATGGGGGATGATAAGCTCATTGTCAATTTTGCGGGAAAGTTTATGTGATGTGGGAGGAAAATTTTGTAGAGACTTGGTGTTTTTTTAGGGTAAGGAGTTTGAGGTTATGGTGTATTGATTTTTGGGGTTGAAAGTGGAGTATGTGTTTTGAAGAAGATGAATAAGTGTATTGTGGTGTATTTGGGTGAAGATGGAGAGATTGAGAATTTGTTGAAATTCGTGAAAGTTTTGAATCAGTAGTTTGAAGGTTTAGAGTTCCTAGGTACTAAAGTATCGAGTCAAAAAAAAATTACATAAAATGTAAAAAAAACTTAAACCAGGTAGTATCGCTTTTTTCCAAAAATTGATTTCTTATTTGAGAAATATCGTGAAGCATTGTTATATTATTGTTAATAATTGTGTAAATATTATAAAATAATATAAATCTCTGAGTATTTAAATATTTATGAATTAAGACAAATAAAGTTTAAATATGAATGATTTCATATTCAATTTTATTGTATTTTATTATACTGGAATTGGAATTTTGTACTTTGAAATAATAACTTAACTTTTCACGCTGGAAAAACAATTGATTAGAACTTTTTGTCATTATAAGTTTATTTTTGGATTTTTTGTTGCCCAAGATCTGAAGTTTATCCAAATTTTATAATTGTAAGTCGAACAAAAGGTTCATTATAATTTCGTCGATAATGTGTGTCTCATTAGTATATTTCACTATTTTTCCAAATCTGTAGGAGGCTCCCTACTAACTGGGAACCTTATAAAATTCTTATAAAGACTTTTTATAGAGTGACCTTATAAAATCCTTATAAGGATTTTAAGGATCTCATAAAGTATCCTTATAAAATCCTTATAAATTAATGAAAATTTTATGAGGAATTTCAAAATTTATGAAGATTACGAAATTATATAAAAAAAATTCCTAAGGATTTTATAGGGTCGCCTAATAAGAAATATTAATTTTTATTAGGATTATATAAGGGTGCCTTAAAAAAATGGCTAATTTCATTAGGAATTCAGATTTTTATAAGGATTTTATAAGGTTTATATAAGGTTTCAAGTTAATAGGGCTAAAAAATTTGTATACTATACTTTTTACAGTTTTGTCATTTTCCAAATATTGATTTTAACAGTGGACATTATTCAACAATTTTCCGAAATTTTGCATGATAAAAATTATTGTAGCTTAAAAGTAGTAAATACCAAATATTCTTGCCTATTTTCACTATTTCTCAGTCAATCTTTTATTAAACAATGTTGTAAAATCGGAGAATGAGACTGACATGGAATTTAAAATTTTTTTACAGATTCTTCACTCATCATGAAAAAATTCCAGTTAACAATTCTTATTACATTAAATTATGTTAAAAGATATGATTCTAAATATAATTATATTATTATTATCATCATTGAAATTAGTTTCAGAACGACAACAAATCTTCCTTTGCAAATTTTCGCACTTTGCTATAACATTTCATTTACAAAAAAAAAATTATTAAGTACAGTCTGTGTCAGAAAAAAGAACCGACTAAATAAATAAATAAAATCCTCTAAAACAACATTCCAAGGCATAGTTTTCATGTAATTGCTTGAAGTTATGACGCTAAAATATGAATTATCCATTCTGTTATTAATAATGTAAATTACCATTTAGAATCTTTTTGATAGATTTTCCAGTTTTTTTTTGTTTTATATTTTTGAACACACTTGAAAACAAGAGTAATTTTTTTTTTTCAACGAAAAAATGTGAAAATATTTAGAAACCATACAATAAAGCTGCAGTAATTTTTTAACGTTTTCAAGTTTGAATTAAGAATAGGAAACAAAAACTTTACAGTTTGGTTAATTTGTTGATGTTTCAAAACACGTTTTTTTAAACCATGTTTTTAGACGCTTTCACGGTTGTATTTTTCAAGACAATTTTTTTAGTTTCTTTCAAAATTGATTGCGCTTGAACGTCATCCATATAAATATTGAATTTGCTGTAGAAAATTGTCTAGAATAATTTTATCTATTTTTTTATTCGTTTCATTTATTCTGACACTGACTGTAGCTCATGAAAATTTGTGAATTCTTATTTTTATTTCATGAAGTTGAATATACAGGATGTGCAGCGTTATAATTTAAAAAAATTTTTCAAGCCAGGTCAACAAATATTCCACTTCATGCTGGTATATATATGAAAATCAAACAATTAATGATCAATTCTAGATGATAATTTAATGAAGAAATGATTGTTAAGAAGATTCACTATTATACTTTGCATCGTTTCTTGAAGTTTATTATGCAAATTTTTAATAACTTTCCATTGCATACTTTTGTTAAATAATTTGATTCTTTGACAAAGATTCAATTTTGTTTTGTCATAAATTTATTTTACGAAAACATGTGCTGGTATCGATGTTTCCAGCTTTTTTTTAACATCCCTTGGTTATGGTCAACGATTTTAATAAAGAGTTTTCATCAAGTTTTGTAACAACTGCCAAAAATAATTTTTTTTTCTAAAATTTTCGCGAAAATGAGCTATTACACTTTTGTTTTTTGCTGCGAAAGCATTCCTTTCCTCGAGGATTTTGTGAAAAGGAATGCTTTCAAAGCAAAAAACGAAAATGTAATGGCTCCTACTATTAAAAAACCGGAAAAATGAAATTCGTGCCAGTTTACGAAAGTTTTATAATTTTCTGAATTTCAGTTGGTTACAGTTAAAAATATTGATAACTGAAATCTCTTCGAAGATGCCAACAAAAGAATCTCATCTATCAATCAAATAAACTCTCATCAATCAAAATCCCAAAAAACAGAAAGCTTCCGTAAACTAACACGAAAACTACTATTTCCTCAATAGAAATAAATCCACAGTCTAGAAAAATGTATTTCAACATGTTCATCTCCTCCAGAATTCCTAATATTTTCAACCCGAACGGTTTGGCGTTTCCGCAGATATTCCGAGTTATTCTAGAGGGTGATGAGAGAGAGGGACCATGATATCCCGGGGCGGTATATTGTTGTGGTCAGTGTTATCGTGCTTTGAAAGTATCTCAGAGGCCATTAGAGATACAAGCGCTGTCGATGGTGGCTTCAACGAAATTTCTCGACGACGGAAAAGTGCTTTGACCGTCGAAAGGTCCAAAACAGGGTGTTTACCCCACGCGGCGTTCGCGGGTAGCCAAGGTTTCGATTTACCCCGACGAATCGATGTGGCATTTCTGCGGTTTTTCCTCAAAACGTTTACGAAGACCTCTTCTGTCTACACGTTTACCATTGATTTAGTAAAACATATACAACAATAACTTCTAATACAACTAATGCTTAATTTTTATTGATACTAAGGTTACAATAACCAAATATTTGCTTGCTGTAACCAAAAACTTTTTCGTCTTCTCTTATCTCTTCGTCACTATAACGGCGACTTTTCCCATTACCCCGGGAGCAAACTATTCTCCTTCGCCATCGCCCAAGATCTAGAAAGGTTCATCTGATTTTTGTCTCAGGATGAATTGTTTACGCGTACGTGCATGTGTAGATTAGATAATGAGCCTTCCCACGAAAATTGTAATACGATCAGGCCTAAGTAAGCAAACTATTCGTCTAATTGCCCTGATGCAACAACAGCTTGTGCCTATCTTCGAGAATCAGCTAATTGCATTTTTACTATAAAAATCCTTGAAAAAACCACGCATCCGAACTCGTGGATCTTCGCGTGCGAAGATGCTTCGCACTTTCAAGATCGGAGGAAGATCGATAACACGGCCTTTCCCCAAAACCGGCGCTTCGCGCTCTCGTTACCGTTGAATTTATTGTAATTAATTTTCCTATCTGAGGCAGGTATCGCCGGATGAAGTTGGCCGGCCAAGGAGTAAACGTCGCTCAATTTCAACATTCGCGCGGAGCGTTAAAAGCTTATACGCAAGTCCATCCAGCCATAAGAACGAGAGCGTAGGAATACACATGTAATCTGTAATTAGCAGGGACGATCAAAGATATTTGCGAGTCGACAGCGTTGTGTCAGGCATTGTATTTTAATTGAATTTCGAAAGTGTATTCTTGAAATAGTATGGAAACGACGGATGCTTACGATGGGAAACTCCTTGCTTTCTGATTTTGTGGAGTCGTTGGAAAGATGAAATTTTATGAACGACGATAAAGTTTACATAGTGAGTTTTATTACTTCTAAGTGACTCTTGGATAGAGATATAATTTGCTGGTGTTTTTTATAAACAGTTTGATTGTTCGATTGTAGAACATCTGTTCCAATCCAATCCGTATTTTCTACTTCAGGATTTCCACTCCGTAATTTCCAACAACTCTTTTTACAAATGACTGTTTTTTCCATATTATGTAATTTTCAAAAACTGTAATTTCCAATTTTATTATTTTCCAATTTCATTACATCTCCAACAAAAGCGTAGAAAATAAAAACATGTAAAATTTTATAAAAGTGTTGTAAATATCAAATTTTCGCACAAAATATAGAATTTCTTTTTTTGCGATCTTGTGTTCTAATAAATTTTTTTATATTTTGGCCTAAATCTAATTGTCGTAACATTGTGTCCGTATCACTCTGCTCAGCTTTTAATTCTTCCAAAAAAGAAAGATGCTATTTATTTATTTATGAAATATTGTATCTTATAAATATTTATTTATAAGATATTTTTTACTTTAAAGATATAGTAAAAAAACACGAGAAAATTACACCCCTTGAAGTTTGTTAACAGTTGAAAGTGCAGTATGATAACTCGAGAAAATAAAAAAATGAGAAAAATAGGTCGAACATTTATGATCATAAAGTTTAATTTCATAAAGTTTCGATGTAACAAATCATACGAATATTTTTTTCAGACGTTTACCAAAAACAATGTGAAACCTTGAAAAGAAAAAAAATTCGACGAAGCCCCTAACAAGGAGATTTTCAAAAATTCAAGAATACAAAAATTCTGAGAATTTTGATCCGAATTCTGAAATTTAAATTCTAATTTCATAAATTCCGAATTAAATTCTGAAATTCCCATTCCAGATTCGAAAATTCTGATACAAATTATAAATTCGAAAATTCACTGAAAAAATTCAAGAATTCACTGAAAAAAAGAACAAATTGAAAGAATTCACTGTGAAACTTCACTGAATTTTGAACATTCTGATTCATATTCTTAAATTTGAATTATGAATTCAAGAACTCACTTACTTCAGTGAAAAAAATTTGAAAATTCAAAAATTCTGAGAATTCTGATTCGAAATCTGCAATTTGAATTCTGAATTCAGAAATTCTGATTCAAATTCTAAAGTTTGAATTCTGAGTTCAAAAATTTTGATTCAAATTCTGAAATTTGAATTCTAGATTCAAAAACTCTTATTCAAATTCTGAAATAAATTCTGAGTCACATTTCAATTCGAAAATTCACTGGAAAAATTCAAGAATTCACTGAAAGAAAGTAGAAATTGAAAGAATTCACTGTGAATCTTCACTGAATTCTAAAAGTTCTGATTCATATTTTTCAATTCGAATTATGAATTTAAGAATTAACTGAATTGAGTAAAAAAAATGCAAGAATTCCAAAAATTTGATTCAAATTCTGAAATTGAAAGTCTAGATTCAAAAACTCTTATTCAAATTCTGAAATTGACATTCTAATTTTAAAATTTCCAAATTGAATTCTCAAATTTCAATTCTAGATTCAAAAATTCTGATTCAAATTATAAATTCGAAAATTCACTGAAAAAATTCAAGAATTCACTGAAAGAAACAACAAATTGAAAGAATTCGCTGTGAAACTTCAATGAATTCCAAAAATTCTGATTCATATTCTTAAATTTGAATAATGAATTCAAGAATTCACTGAATTCAGCGAAAAAAATTCAAGAGTTTGAAAACTCTGACAATTCTGATTCAAACTCTGCAATTTGAATTCTAAATTCGGAAATTCTGATTAAAATTTTAAATCAATAACTCAAATCTTAGAAAAAAAATTCTCGTGTGATTTTTAAACGTTGTAAACTTTGTCAACATGAATATTCAAGTTGAAGCCTAAATTGTCAAAAAAATAATAAGGTTGAAAAAAAAGGGACTTTAGAAAAATATAAGGTGGAAAAAAGGGCTTTGGAAAAATAATAAGGTTGGAAATAAATCCAGTGAAAAATACGAATTGGAAAAAGTGACCGCCAATCTGATTGTTCTTATCTTTACTGAAACAATTGGTTCATTAATCGTTTGCTAATATATGAAGAGCTTGGCATAATGACCTTCTTAGTACTGCTAATCAGCGACTAAAAGCGTAAGCAATAATTACGCGTTATCCCGCTCCTTTTTTTTCCTCTCACTTGCTCCGATTATTGCAAATTCATGTAACGATGGCAGTTTTATCCGTGCATCGGCATTGCGCGTCTTAGCGAGAACAGGTTGCGATGCAAGTAATTATTCAATGGGGTTACCCGCGTACGGTTACACGCACATTTTGATCGATATCGCTGATTGTGTTAAGCGTAATTACCATCGGTGTAGCTAATGCCATTAACTCCTTCACGTACTACATCGATGCGATCACGGATTTGTTGCGCTGCAACAACTTTTCAATAGCGCTTCACCCAGGGTCGTAGGAACGGTCATCGGTGCCCTAGGGCAAGATGGTTTTCTGCAAAAAATTTTTCAGACAAACAATTTTCTTATACAATTTTTGTAAAAAAAAATTGTGAAAAATGCAGAAAAAAAATTCTGGCTTCGTTAAACGTCCTGAAATCCACACCCATAATTACTATCAAAGTCTATAATCCTATAGTCAGTGGCTCCATTATTTACGAAAAGAAAAAAAAATATTCTCGCATCGTTGCGCGATCCATTCAGAACAATGCTGAATTTTTCCTCGTTCGTTGCTCGGAATTATGACATTGTGCGAATGATGCAACGGTCGCACATCAAATGAAGAAATGTCGCTTCAATTCATGCCATTGTGCGTTACTTCAGTTTCAGACCTGCTTTTTGTTATTCACAATAACTGACTTTTTGTTCAAGCCGAAGTTAGATGCAAAAGTCACGGTTCGATCGTGAAGAGGGGAAAAATGTGAGAATTCCAACAACCCTCCAGGGTTGACTTTTTGATAAGGGAGGAGGGAAAAAAAACCAAAGGCCAATGTAAACCAGGAGACTATCTGTTATCGGTTTCTCTTTGCGGAAGGGATGAATATTCATGCACCGTACTGCTGTCGCGATAATCACTAAAGGTCAGTGGATATCGATTAAGGGAGTTTCGTGAATCACAAGTGCTTCTGGTGATATACGTTTTTTATCGGTGGAAATGTATTTGATGGGATTCATTCAGGTCTTACAAACGTGATTATGTTTTGGAATGAATATATTATATTAATAATTGCTTCGAAATTTGTAAATGAGTATTATAGATTGAAATAAATGTGGAAAGGGAAAAGAGAATTCTGTTGAAATTCAAATTTCCTGAATAATATATGGTTTTTTATTTTGCTGCGTGTTTCTGATAAATGGTGAATGAGGAAAATGATGATAAAAAATGATATATGGTATCAATTAGTGACATTTTTTACTGTGGTTTTTTTAATGAAAATATTAACAAATGCGTGATACAAACATTGTAGAACGTACATTTTTTAATGTTGTAAGAAGATAAAAATTTTTTCGACTTTGTCTAACGCTCCTAGGGGGGGGGGGGGCGTCTGGCTCAATGTGACAATTTGTGACACCGAAGTGGGGGAAGGGGTCAAGCAGAATGTGACGTAACAAATGTCTTGTATTTTTTATGCTATTAAAAAGTACAAAATAAATGCTATTAGTATTTTTATCTTGCTGTTGAAGACTCCGCTACGTTACACCTTTGGGGGGGGGCGGGGTTCAAGCCAATGTGACAGTTTGTGACACAGGAGGGGGGTCAGAAAATACTAAAAATTGCGTTACGTAATTTATGGACGACCCCTTACGGCTTACTTACTAAAATGAAAGTTTTGTAAAAATTTTAGAGTCTGAGAAATAAATTTAGGTTTAAAATGATTTGTGAGATGCTGTCAAGATTTAAAAGCATTCTGTTCATGGAAGGTTATAAATCCATATTGATGCCGCAGTTGCTACTGTGTCTTTTGCATACTATTCATATGCGACTTATTTACATTTCTCTTAAACATTCAAAAATTCATTAATTCGGATGAGTTACATAAAAACATACTGAAAATCCAACAGAAACGTTTGATCATGGAGCAACTATTAGTTTTTATATGTATCAATATTATTTAACCTAAATCTCATGTAATAATATGAAAAATGTCAGTTACTTCCACTATCAAACGTTGGCACCTTTCGTCGAAACCAGAAGTCACTCGCCCGAACGTCACTTTGCTCGAAAGCGCAATAGCTCGAATACGTTTGCCCGAGAAAATTCACCTGAAAGTGCATTTTACCATAAAAGTAAATTTTTTTTCGAAACCTAATATGAAAAGTTAAATTCTTTTTAAAACGCGCGAAACATATTGTTTGCGAGAAGCGAAGTTCCTTGAGTTAAATTTTTTTTCAATGCGCGAAACGGTGTATATGTGAGACAAGGGAAGTTCCCTGGATTATGTCTGTTTTCGAAACATTTGTAAAAAAAAAAAATAATAAATTATCACTGCAGAATCTGCAGTAATATTGCAATTAGGAACTATCGTTTTATTATTACAATATTATTATTCTAGTACGAAACATGAGAAACAAATGATTGAGAAAACTTTTCCTTCGTAACTATAATTTCTAAAATGTTAATATTTATACCAATCAAATGGCTATTATAATCTCCATAACATCTTTCAAGTTCCACAATAGTAGACATGTTTAATTTTTCTTGGCCACGGATTTTTTTTAATTTAAATATATTTTTTATTTATATCTCGATATATCATACGTCATAATGTAGCATTTCGATTAGTTTAAGTTCAAACGTTGCCACTATTACGTACCTGTCGAAAATAGATGTAATTGAAAATAAAAAAAGATCTGTGGGTAATATAAAATTAAAAATGTTGTCTACTATTGTGGACCTTGTGAGACGTTATGGAGATTTTATTTTATTTGTGCAATTTTTTATAGGTATTAATTTTTTTCAAAAACGTTGTTTGAAAGAATAACAGCTATAGAGATGTAATATAGTAAATTTTTTTCGGAAATGGTAAGATATTGATGGTTTTATGATTATAATTTTTGTTTTCTTGTATAGTTACGTTCTTAGAACTTTTGATTTGTAGAAGGTATACCTGGTTCTGCAGGTATATTATATTCTGACAAAGACTGACTTACAAAAACATTGCTTTTCTATGAAAAAGTTTTACACAATTAATCGGTTATCTATGTAAAAATAATCATTCTACAAAAATGCTAGTTGAAACATTTTAAATTATTAATTTATAATCAAAATTAATAACATCATTGCACTTATAATCAAGTTTCTTGTTCATATTCATGAAGTGATACAATGTTTTTTCTCCGTTTATTACAGATTATGCCAGTTTTTGAAAAATTACCCTATGGCATTAATATATAAAGTTTCAATCAACAGATAATTCAGTTCAGTAATAATTCGTTTATTGATTTCAATTTACAAATAATTTTTAATAGACATCGAAGTTTTTCAAGTTCCAGTATGGCTTCGAAGGTTATATAAATATTTATGTAAAATTGTAAGTAATTATCATTCTATCCTCATTTTATCTCTGAATTATGAAAAGGGTTCTTCAAAAGTGCTAATTATTTTTATAGTCATTTATTGACATTACCATTTACCTGACCACCATTTACGTATTTTCATAATTTCTGCCCATACTGATACTGATAAAAATGAATAAATGAATAATATTTCTATACTAATCGATAACAATTGTTGTTAATTTTAAGAACAATGTTAATTGGCAAAGAATGGTTTTACTTATATATCTGTCCTTCTGTTTGAATTTTTTACGATTAATCGTGAGCTTGAAAATGTTCAAGTATGACTTTAATAAATGAATATTACACTTTGTTTTTTTATTACTGGTGAAATCTTGCGTTGTTTTAGTTACATCGCTTTTACGAAACCTGGAGTCAATTTTATTCTTGGGAAAAAATAGCAATCCGTGAATTTGAGAAAAAATCTCATAATATTTGCAAGTAAAAATTTTGTCGAAAACAAATTTCAATTACAGCAAAAACATGAAAAATCAGAAAGCTCCATAACGTACAGTAAGAATATTTCGAATACTACTCAAAAAAGGTTTAAATTTCTTGTTTGCAAAAAATATATTTGTGAATAAACTTGTCGTTTCATTTTATTTTTTTCTTTCTCATTATTCTAAAAATAGACCACTTTTATTTAATTAAAAATGTGGTAGCAAATCATTACTGGTTAATGAGCTTTAAATAATTATCGAGCTTCTCAACAATAAATTTTCTTGTTTGGGATTCTCTAAAACTGCCACTTAGACTGTCTATTAAATGATTTCTGAATTTTGTAATGGTTTCTGATGGATGATCGAAGTCATGGGCTGGTTCGGGATCACGTCGATTTTTAGTGCTGCCAGCGTCTAAGCCTCTCGGACCTTGCTCGGTCATTTCTTCCGCTACGTTTTGTTCAATAACAAAGACGTTTGTGAAAATCAAGCCAATAGCCCAAATGAACTGATGATTTTGTCTGAATCTCTTCACTGCTTTATTACCGCCTTCTCCCCCCATTCCGTGACTAACTGATGTACCTGCAATAACAATAGGACACAATTTTTTGAATAACATAGAGATCATAGAGTGATGAGAAAAAATCAGCTGTGAATAATGGTTGAACAGAAAAATTTTTATGGAGATCGAACTGCTAGGTTAAGACGAGGAAATTTTATAAATTTTTATAGAATGCACGGCGCATCAGCTTGCGATTGTATTGTAAGTTAAAATAAAAGAACTTGAGTCAAGTGTGATATAAATAACATTTCTGTTAATTGAATTAAAATCCGCATCTAACGAAATGAACACTTTTTATGTAATCACCATCGGGAACGCGAATTTCATTACAATCAATAAAATATAAACTAGGACAGTGTGTAATTGCTACTTGCCATCGTGGCTGTCGTCGTTGATACGAGACTTCTTATACAACTCAATCACATTGATGCGCCCTCCTTTACCGCCAAAGTCTCCTACACCACCATGACCTCCACGGCCACCGTTTGTTCCAAAGGAACCTTTCAACCAGAAAGTGAAATAAGAATCATATCGATTCTCTTTATACTCAAAGCCATGTTTTTCACAGTAGTTCCTCATGTGAATCCAATGAAAAGGTATCACTAATAAGTAGGATTTGAATTCATCTAACAGATCATCATTAAGAGTTGGTATGGAACCATTCACTCCACGAGGACCTGCAAATAATAAGAAACTCATTTAGAGTACAATACGAACATTCAAAAATTGTGATACATTAGATCAAGAACCAAAGTACCTTTTCCACCATTTGCTCCGCGTCTACCATTCCCACCAACGGATGAAATAGTCAATTGTTCCCCGTTCAGAAACATATTACCGATGCCAAAAAAGTTCCCACCTGTTTCTCCAGGGTTACCTGCTTCACCATCGTCTTGCGTTAAACAATCTTTAAAGCAATCGTGAGCATTTTCTTTCCTTTCTCCGTCAGAGCCTCTTAATAGGATCGATTGCGAGTCAATTACAGTCCATACTGGCGACATTATTGCCATGCTCAAATTTGTACCAGTTTTTTCAAAAGAGCTATCAATGATAACGGAAATAGAAGCGAAAATCTCTATGGATGTAGCATTCGAAAAACAAGTTACATTTATATCGGAGATTACTTCACTGATCCTGATGGCCCTGTGACTGTCATCACATTCCCTTCTGAACATATATCGTTGGCTTCTGAATGAATAATGACAGAATAGTCTTCAATTTTTTTTTTCTCCGAGTTCAAGTGCACATCTTTCAGAATAGTTATTTTCTTGTCATTTTTTGGAATGAACGGTGATAGTGCATTTAACCTGAGGTCATCAACATCTTTAGCATTGTCACAAGCGTTTATAATTATTCGAATTATCTCTTTTTCACTTGGACTCATTTTGGTAGTAGGGAAAGGTAAGTTGCTGTCGATGATTATCATATAATCATACCACAAAACGCTTTCCTCGAGTCCTTGCAAAATCCCTTGTAGTTCAACTGTCGATTGTACAATAGAGTTTTTGTTTTTCTCAACTAATTCCGAAAAATCTTCAGTTTTTCTAACAAGATCTTTAAGCTCGTTCAGATTTTCATTGTTTATTGTAATTTTCAAATTCCTTATCCTATCAACAAGTGATTGCAACTTCAACAAGTTAACTTTCGACAGGTCTCCATGAGCTTTAGATAGCTTTTCGTGCAATAGGTAAATGTCCGTTTCGCTTTTCTCGACGTGAGCGTAATATTCTTGAATTTCAGTGGATATGGCCCTAACGGTAGAGTACATTGTATCTTGCAACAATCTTTCCACATATTTATCAACGTTCGTATCATACTGAGTTTTGATGTAAAGTTTTGCCTCAACTATCTGCTGTGTAAAAATGTATGGAGTTTGTAGGGACTGTTTTTCAATTTTCAATAAAAATTCTATATACTCGATATGCTTGTGCGTGTTGTTACGTAATGAATCGTAGATCATGCTTCTTGCTTTTTGCACAAGTTCTTTCGTGAACGTCAAAGTATCAGTAGTGTTTATTCCATCCAGGAGGTTATCACTATTAAAAATAGTGTTGTTCAGCACCATGAAATCGTGTGTATTTTCTAAAATACTTTTGTAGTACTGGTTTATCCCACTAACAATGCTTGAAACGTCATTGAATAGTTCAGTATTTACAATTCTATACATCAAATCGTGAATATATACATGTGATTTTGTTGAGACTGCGAGACCATATTTCATGTTTTTGTCTTGGCCAACAAACTCGAGATTTTCTCTGATCATCTTTTGTATATTGCGTTTTTCTTTTTGAATTAATATCTCGTTGGATAAAAGGCCACGTTTGGAGGGTCGACGTAAAATGGCAAGTCTGTCGTAACTATTATCAGTTCTGCCATTATTTTCTAATAAAACATTCAGAAGCATCAGTTTCTTCTCGTTGAACTCCCGTCTTTCTACAGGCATATTGTTGTCTGACATTTCTTGAATAGTCGTACTTTGCAATTCTTTCAAGTAATCTACCATTTGCTCGACCACTGAGGCGTCATTCACTTGTACAACTTTACCATCGACCCTCTCACCAGTTTTCACTACCTTTGTGGAAACCATTG
>JAPYZL010092413.1:0-15800 GCA_030522825.1 Platygaster orseoliae
CTATTAGAAATATAGTTTGGTTCATTGATGATTAAATAAATGATAGTTTGACATCGCCAAATGTGTAAAACTGGCGGTTTTACCCCATCTTACCCTACACCAGTTGTGCAACATTTTTATACTTTATCAACATTAAAAATTGCATGGTACGAAAATCGTCAATAATTGTAAAAATTTCAATAAAAATCTAGAATTCCAGAAAACACGAATGATTTTTCTGAAATTGCACCAAGTTTTGAAAATTGGTTAACACAACGATTTGTAAATTGATTCATTTTCGCATGTGTATTTCATCCATCAAGTGAAAGATAAATAACATTGTCCAACACCCCAAAATTTTCTACCCTCCCCGATTCAAACAATCTAAAGACCATTAACTTTAACCGATGTAAATCAGAATTATTCTGAATTTTTAATCGCGATTGCAGATCCTGATTTGGATTTATACACAAAATAAATAAATAAATAAAACAACCAAATAATTCGAATAAATAACATTGTGCAACAAAATTCGTAAAATATTTTGTAGCAGAGAAATTTTCATCAAAAAATGGATAGTACTACACTTCCTGAACACGTTCCCGCAATCTTTCAGTATACTTTCAAGACATCTACAATAACATTTTCAACTTCCATAATTCTCTAAATATTCAATTTTAATCGTATTTCTAAAAACAAAAAATATATTTGCTGAAATCAATTTCGCAGTTCCAAAACGAGTCAAAAGATTGCAAAAATATTTCTCGAATATATTAAACTGTTGTTTACTTCCATCCATTTTCGGCAAAACGTTCTCTGTTACAAAAAAGTGTTGCAGAGTGTAATCACGATAATGATTGATTATAAAAATCCAACCTAGGCTTGTCGTACACCAACAATTTCCTAGTATTTCGTTATAATCGTATTTTCAAACTTGAATTTTGTCGCAGAGCGATGAGCGAAGAAGGCGCGAGGTGGTCGGACGTTACAGGTGCGAGCTGTGGGGCTGCTGCTCGTAGAAGAGGACGTAGCCCTCGCTGGTGACGACGGAACGCGAGGGCACTTGGGAGACGCGACTGTCGTTGTACTCGTGCCAGTCGCCCGAGTACGGGTGCTTGCAGTAGGCCGTGTAATGGCCCGAGTACGTCGTCCCCGAGTGATTCGCGATTCCGTACAGGCTGTAAGTGCAGCCCTGGACGCGCGGCGCTGCGAAGGCACTGAGGTCCAGTCCCGTCAATGGAAAGTCCACCAGGACGTTGAGCTTGCCCCGGAACCGTTCCATCGGTGAAAATCGTTTCAGGTCTAGTTACGTTACACGGCACAAAAGTCAAGGAAAAATTATTTTTAATAAACAAATATTAATTGACGAGACAATCTTTTTTTTTAACATGTGCAATTTGGTACAGGCTGACGAAACAAGTTGAATTTACACAAAAAAAAAGTAATTAATAGATAAATGGCTGTCCCCACGTGCAGCTTTTTTTGAATTTTTACAAATCAATAATTGAAAAATCACCACCATTTCCAATTTTAATGAGAGTAAATTCGATAAATAGTCTATTAAATTTGGGAGCTTCCATAAATGATGTCACAGCCTTGGGGGGGGGGGGAGTTCTCAAAACATATTAGTGGCAAAAATTTTTTTTGGTGAAGTTAAACGTTGTTCTGGGAAAAATTCCTAGCGATGATTTGTATTTCCATTAAAGAACATGAGGCATTTTATATCTATTTTTAATGTGACTGAAGATTGATGTGAACATTCAACGAAATTGTAGAAATAAAACTAGAGTCTAGAAACTAGATCAATTGACAAGAGTTTTCAACGTTTTTTCGAATTTTGCCATTTTTTAGCATCTAGGAGAGCATGTTCATTAAAAAAATTTAAATTAGTGGGTATTTTCAGTACTTTTTATTTCGATGTATTTATATGATGATAATCATAATGAACATAATAATAATAATAATAAAGTTTAAAAAATAATAAAATAAAATGGGCGTCTGAATTTTTTGATTCCGCAATTTTTCAAAATTCCATAAATTGAAATCGTTAGAAATTGACATAAATGCATTTAATTTTGGAACACAATAATAATAATTTGATGAATAAACAAAATATATAAATGATTTGATTCCGGATAAATTAAACTTTTTCAAAATGAAATATTTTTTTTATGATAAATAAACAATTTTCTAAAAAACTGGGAAGGCAATTGAATAAACAATCGTTTTATGATGTAAAAATTATAGATATAATGATTTAAAAATCGCATTGTTGAAAATACAAAACTTTTTGCCTCACATTTAAAATCCAACATTGTGACGTGACACACTGTGACAAAGCGGGGGTTCAAAAAACGTCAAAAAACAGTGACATCATTTATGAAAGTTTCCTTTCTAATTTTTCATTAAAATTGTCTAAATGGCAAACATTGTATGAATTAATATAATTAATCTAAGTTTCAAACGAGTAATAACGGACAAAAGAATATTTATACTGTGCATGTCCGTTTTGTACTAACATTTCATCAATATTTTCAATAACATTGTATAGTCTAAATTTACAAATAAAGTGTCATCGATTTCTCCTTTAATACAATTGTGAATTTTGTTTTTGAAAATCGTTTTTTTTTAATAGCAATATTTGTTACTAAATAAATAAATATTATGATTTTGTTTGCATTTGGAATCAAATTCATTTGTCTGTCCTATGATACAATATTGTTTTTAGAATCTTTAATATACAGAATGGTAAAATAATTTAAAAAAAAAAATAAAAATACTTGGGAAAATCAGAGCTTTTTGTAATTTAGTTAGATTTTGTGATTTTTTGTAAAGTTTTATATTTTTTCGATTTTGTGACTATGTGATTTTTGATTTTGTGACTTTTTGTGATCTTATGATTTTTCGTAATTTTGTGACTTTTTCTAGTTTGTGTGTGTGATATGCCTACGCATAGACATTACAGTACATGGACTGCTAGTAGGGCGCATTGTCACGGCAAAACATCTTAGTCCGTACGGTCAAAATACATGCATAAATTCATGTACACATTCATACACACACTTACACGTACACAAATCATATATGGCGCCATATAAGAATCCTATATGATCGTCATTTCATATATGGTTGCCATATATGATTCCGTAAATCATATATGACCGTCATATATGATTCTGTAAATCCTATATGACTTGACTGCCTCTAATCATATATGACCTTAGAAGTCATATAGGGTAAAGGTCATATAGGATTTATAGAATTATATATGATTTACAGAATCATATATGGCAACCATATATGAAATGACGATCATATAGGACTCTTATATGGCACCATATATGATTTGGCAAACATATAAGAAATTTTCAAGGTCATATATGATTTTTCGAAATCATATATGATTCAAGATTACAAGGGTAGTTATGAAGTTATTAGGATACAACGTACAGATATTCACTTTTATTGAGATAGATGAATAAAATTGACCAAACAGAATTAGTTATTACCAAAATAAATTTTGAACAAAAAGTTACAGTTATCAATGAAGGAACAAAATGTTTTAATTAGATATATAACAAAATATCTTAAACTAAAATGATCCACATAATATTTTTTCAAAAAATTAATAAAATGTAATATAATACATTTAATCGTAAACAAATGAATTTAGCCAAAAAACAACCTTATGACGCTAGTGGTAATGTTTTTTTTTTAATTTCAACACAGCACAAAAGTCAAGGAAAAATAATTTTTAATAAACAAATATAAATTAACGAGACAATCTTTTTTTTTTATGTGGGATTTGATACAGGCTGACAAAACAAGCTAAATTTACACACACACAAAAACAACAAAAATCGCAATTTGTAGACAATGAATAAAATTGACAATATAGAATTAATAATTATAAAACTAAATATGAAACAAAAAGTTAAAGTTATTAATGATGGAAAAAAATGCTTTCATTAGGTATGTAACAAAATATCTTTAACTAAAACGATTAACATATTACTTTTTAAAAAAATTATGAAAATATAGAATATGTATAATCGTAAGGAAATAATTTTAGGCAAAAAACAACCTTATGACACTGGTGGCAATGTTTTATCGGAAAACTGATTTTCAAATTTATCAGAACAATGACTACCTAAAGGATCAAATCAATGTTTAACTATCAATAAACTGCATCACCAATTTTTTTCCGTTAACTTTCTACTTTATTTTTCATATTAATTTTATCATTTTGTAACTCAATAATTTTCTAAAAGCTGTTAATGATGTTAATCAGTATATTATGTTTTATAATTAAGAAAGAATACTTTCTAAATTCTTAAAACCATCAATTTCACTGACAAAAATTTAAAAAATAATATCAAATATTCTCTGAAAATCATGGTAAGCCTCGTAGGCGATTTATTTTATTATTATTCGTTATTGCCACTAATGTAATAAATAAGAAAAAAACATCGTATTTTTATCATTCAATGCTTTGTATATATAATTTGAATAAATTCAAGTATAAATTGTTCAAATTGTTATAAAAAGTTCTACAACTTTTCAAGTCCACAGTTGGAAATTTTTTATGTTGTATTGAATGTATGGGAATCGAATTTTTATGATTTTGAAGTGACTAAAGTTAAGATTTTTTTTTTTAACTCTTAGTTCGTTTCATATTTTTTTAGTATTTTTACAACTTGAAGGATTTACTGACATTATTATGTATTTACCTATAATTCGATGCTAAAGCGACTTTAAGTTGTGAAAAATTCGAAAATTTTTTAGAAAATGACAAAAACACAGATTTTAAGAATTTTCGTATTGTACGTTATTTATAAAATTTTGTGGTGTTTTAGGTACCTTTATAGATTTCTAGTATTTCAAATAGAAATTCATATTTCAAACTCAAATACCTTTATTGATTTTGAGTTTTGCGAAAAGCAGCAAAGGACTTTTCGACTAAGAAAAACATGAAGAAAATTTAGGTAAATTTTGGTCCATGACTTTCATCCTCACTGATTCAGAGAGTAATATTGGATTTTTTTTGATTCGGGGATTTTGGTATATCCTGTAAATTTTTTTGGAAACCCCCCTGGGAAATTTATCCTGCCTACACTATTAGAAATTTTTGTATTAATTTTAATAAACTTGTCTTGGAAGTTTTTTACATAAACGCATTTGAAAACCAATATACAAAGTTGATGAAGATTAATCTACGCTCTTGAGTTTTTATCGACTATTTCATTGAATTTTTTGTACAATATACAATATAACATTTACAATATACAATATATAAGTCTATTGATTTTGTATACTACTGACAGATTTTAATATGCGTTAATTGAAATTAACGATAAGTTAATTGGTCTAAGTTTAATACACGTGTTTATCATTTTTAATGTAAATACTATCCATGAATGTTTATAGAAATTAATGACATTTTTAACAGTGTACGCCTTTAACGAAAGCAATTATGTTCGTCTTTTTCTTGAAGAAAAAAGGATACGAATAACCAAGATTTTGGGGAATTTCTGGATGCTGAAGCTCTTGGTGCATTTCCGTCTCATCTGGCACTTGGAACACGTGGGCTTCTCGTCACCGTCCAGGACTTCTTCCTTGGTGAAGTGTTCCAAGCACTGGCTGAGCTTGACGGTGCCGCTCCTCGTGGGTATGGGAAGGCTCAGATCCCAGAATGGGTCCAAGGTCACGGAAACGTGGTCGCAAGCAGTGCAGCGCAACGACGACCGCAACTGGCCCACGAATATGTCCACGATCTGACTGTCCTCGCTTCTCAAATAACGTTTCCAACTTTCCGTGGCTTTTTGACTGTCCCTGTCAAAACCACAAACATATTCGCTCATTTTTCTTATTTTTCCCACTCTGCAGACCTTTGCATTTCCAAATTGCAATTAAAGCACCAACAAGTTTAGGTGCAACCGGCTGAAAGCTTGATGAAATAATAAATCTCAAGGGAAATTAAGAAAATTGGTTTTGCTTCGAGAGATCCTTCACATTACGAATAATTTTTCAGGTTTAGGAATTTCAATTTTTTGAAACACAATTTTTGTTTTGTGAACAGTTTTCAAAAATCGTTTTTTTTTTCGTAGAAATTTGTAATTCAAAAATTTTATTGCCTCGAAATTCTTGGATTGAAACATCTAAATAAGATTCGTACAATTGGAAATTATCATAATTTACATACATATTTTAAGCTGTTATCAAAAACTTTAAGCTCATATATTTTTAATTTGAGCCAAAATAATTATACTACTTCATTTTCACAAGTTGTTACATCTTGTTAACAATAAATCGGAATAAATTATGTGACCTTTTAAATTTCCTCGACTTACGAATAAGATTTCACAATTTTTATACTCTAATTGCTAAATTTCCGGTGCTAGGAATTCAACTTCAGTTTTTTCAATTTCGATTGTTATCAAAGGCTGAAATTTAAAGATTTCTATGTGTGGAAATTCTATGGATATAAAATGTGCTTCGTACAATTTAAAAATTTCAGTTCTCAAATTTCTTTTACTGTGTTCGAAAATGGAAAATCATAAATTTCCCATTTTAATCGAGAGAACGACGTGATGAATCACTGAGAGAAAAGAATATTTCCAGCAAATAAAGGAACTTATTTGTTTTAGTATATGCAGCGTTTATTAAGTTCAAAAGAATATTTTACAGTAGAATCTATTATTTATTTGGCTTTAAAAATTATATCCATCTGAGTATTTGTAGGAATTAATTGATTTATTTGCAGTGATTCAGTTGTCTCAAAAAAACAGCAGTTTTACAGGTAGAAATTGATCCGTTACTTAAATCATAATCATAGAAACTTGACTCAAATCGAAGCTCATTAACTTGTAGTAAACTGTTTTTTCGTACAAATAAAATCATGTCAAGACAACAATAAAATCATTTATTGCAAATAAAATTATTCATTTCTCCCTACAAAACCTTATTTCTCTCAACTGAACGTTTCTTAGTAGTTAAGAAATGTTTCTTTCGCCTAAATCCGATATTTTATTACCGCGCGCGAATTACGTTACTGTCGCGAATCGCGATCGTCTTTTGTTTTTTCTGGCCACGCACTGGCACTGCAACAGTGTATTTTTGTAGGGAGTTTTTTAACGATTTGTGAATTCAACATTGTTCGTAATTGTTCAAAATGGACGTCAGCTATATGAATTGCAGATTTGTGGACTCGAAGATGTTCAAGAATCAACAGATTGATTCAGAGATCAACAATAATATCTGTACATTAAAGTGGTTACTTCTATATTTCCAGCGATTATAATCGCTGGTCCATCAGGCAAAATTACTGCAAATCAATGTGTACTCTATAATTTTTGGGAATAAGTATTTACTTATCACCAGATATTAGAGAGTATTAATTGATTTGCAGTATTTTTCATCTATTCGGATTGAGAAAGCAGAATAAATATAAATATGACTGAAATAAATATTTTTTGCTGTGAACTTTATCATCAATTTGTATGAATATACTGGAATATATTTGACACAAAATTGTATGTGTAACTGTTACCTGACTTACATTCAAGTGCATATTCATTTTCTCAAACTATATCATTATTTCACTGAAAACAGCCAAACTATTGTACCAAATATTTCACACATCGCTCAAAACAATATTTTGTAATATTGAACATCACGCATTCAGAGTAAATAATTCATTTATTAATAGTTAGCAAATCTGTATTTGCCTCAAAACAAAGCTTCAATTATACCGTTTGTTACTGACAACTTAATATTTATTTCGCCGTGTCCAACTTTATTATTTGTTTGGCGCAAATAAATATCGTTTGAGCCAAACAAACCTTTTTCTCAGTGAAATTGTTTTTGCATTCTTGGATTTTAATTGACACTGTAACCAAAGAAATATTTTGAAATTCTTCAATATCCTCGAGTAGAGACGGAAATTTCACGATTTTTAAACACAAATTTATAGTTTTTTTAGGTTTGAGAATACCAATTTGTTAGTCAAAAATATAAGATCCCATCATCCCATTGTTTTCCTGTTTTGGACTTTTGATTAACAATACATGGAAATAAAAAATCTAAATTCATAAATCCTCTCGATATACCTATTATGATTTTTTATTCAAGTTCAGGAATATCAATTTCTTTCGAAATCACTTGGTTTCACCATTTTCGATTGTTATCTAACGCTAGAATTTAAAAATTCTGCATTTTCGAAATCTCAAGTATCGACCCTCAATTTCTAGCTTTTTTTTGCTGTCATTCAATATCCAAGATCTATACATTATTATTTTATTTTGAGAATTATAAGCTATCATTGTCCAAGATTTTTCGAATTCTGACTTACGATGAATCAAAACGAAATTTGAAATATCCGATTTCTTTTAAATTTCAGGATTTTTTTATTCAAATTCATAATTTTCCTACTTCAGAAAACTCTTTAGAAAAAATGACTTGTAAATAAATAATTGCCCAGGAAAATTCCAAAATAAGTGAAAACATGTTTTTTCAAGTAATCACGAAATTCTACTAAATAATAATCAAACAAATTATGTTATTTTACCTGTAAAAATAGTCAAGTAAAGAGTGAAAGTACATAATCGCCATTTTAAAATGAAGTCCCTCGCTCCCAAGCCTCAGAAATGTAATGAATCAGAAGCGTGAAAGGACGTCACCTGCGGCCTCGAACGTCACTTTATAGGACGTAGAAAAAAGCAGGTAGGAAAAGCGGTAAAAAAAGAATACAACAGAATACAATGACGATTTTTGGTTGGTTCGAAGGCGGAGTTTCAATCCAGAAAAAACCGCAACCCACGATCAATCCAAAAGCAAAATGTTGCCCATAACAAAACCTAATTTTCTTTACATATTTTCCAAAAAATTTTGTTGTATCAACAAATTTTTCGTGTTTTATTACATCAATAAATATTTAAGAATATACACATATTATTGTCATTTTTCAAAATTTGTCATAAACTCAACATTATTTTATTCATAGTGACGAAAATTGAAAAATAAGAAATGTGAATTCTTTTTCACGAAAAAATTATTATTACTTTTTTTTTAAGTTACAGAATAAAAAAAAATATTCATGTGATTCAATCCTGTAAATACCCATCTGAAGAATTTTTCATCTACATTTAAAAAACTATACGTAATTTTAAAAATACTGATGACATCCTGCCGTACTGCGATTAATCGAATTATCGATTGCAATTTTTTGTGACTCTCCTAGCTTTATAAATAAGTAAGTCGATTGTTTTTGTTGCAGAAAAATCGTTGAGGAAAGAAGCTTGAAATGAATTAAAATTCACAAGCGCGATCATCTTGAAATACATATTTTGCATGTAGCGTGAAAATTGAATTTAAATTTGGCCATGAAGAATTCAAATTCAATTATAACTTATTTTCTCACGGCCGAATTTCAACTCGGGTTTTCTGTAGTAATAATGTCGAAGGTTGAATCGACATTGATCCAAGCATGAAATTTAGCGAGTAAGATTATATCATAATATGTAATTATTTGAAGATTTTCATCAAGTCGAATTCCATGCTCCAGAGTTGAGTTTTTTTTAGATTTTTAGCATTTTCGAAGATTCTAGTTTTTCTTTATTTATCACTGCGTTGAAAGAATTTTTCGAATTCGAATTTCTTACGTTATCTTATAGCTAAACATTAATGATTGCAATTTTTTTCAAGAAAGAATTCTTTTGAAGGCAGAATCGAGAAACTGCATCAATTTTCGTTATTGCTGATATCGTTTGTTACTCAAAAAATATGAGACACGTGTTTTTTTTGTCATATCTCGGAAATTGGCAAAACACCTCGTTTTAAAAAGTCAAATAAAGTGACATCATTTGCTCATTTATAAAAATAAATACATTCATGGCTAAATGTACTGTAATGTATGAAAAATTAAAATAATGTTCTATATTTTCCTGAAATATAGTAATTTTTCGATTATTTATAGTACAAATTACTAGGTTTTTTTCTCAGTGTGATTTTACTATGGATTTCTAAAACAGATTACTCTAATTTAGATTTTTGAGTAAATGATATACAAATTTTGAGTAATTCATAGATTTCCAGAACTTTCGCATTTTTTTTACTTATAGAATTCTATAGTATAATCTGGTATTTTTATACATTTTTTATATTTCAATAGATTGCTCTATAGATTTCTAGAATTCGATACAATACAATGGAAAGTTTCAAATATTTTAAGTATTTGAAAGATTTTTGAGAAAGCGGTATCTTCAATACAGGTTTCCAGTACTTGAAGTATTTTTCGTATTTCTTCGTAATTTTTATCATATAAGTATAGCTATACAGACAAAATGTGAGATCCACGTATAGGTTTTTTCCCTAATATAATAAATACATTTGTTGCCAAATTTGATTTTTTTTCCATGCGACTTCCAAATCGTTATTTTTGACTTAGTAAAATTAAGAATTTTTAATTCCGTTCAACTTCCAAAACTTACATGAAACCATTCATTATGACCTCTAGTTTTTTAATTTTACATAAAATAATAATTAATTTTACCCGAATTTTGGGACAGAGGTTTGTTTTAACAGGGGACAGTTGACAGTTTTCACCAATCAGATTTCTCAGATTTAAAACTCAAATAGGTATCTTTTTTGATTTTGAGTTTTTTGACAAAGAAAAATATGTAAAAAATTTCGGTAAATTTTGGTCCGTGGTTTTTATTTCCACTCCTCGTAAGATTGTGTTTATTGGTCTAATTTCAAATTCGAATATCTTTGTTGATTTTGAGTTTTGTAAAAAATGGCTAAGGAACTTTCATCTTAGAATTTTGCGAGGATTCTTAGTTTTTCGGCTGCTCAACTTACCCTGTGACACACTGTATAGAATATTCAGTAAATATTCCGTCACATATACTGAATTTTACTTATTCGATGGTCAACCATCAAATTACTTTTTAAAATAGTGAGAATCTATTATTCATTAGTCACTTAAAAAATCCTACTAATTAAATAGTAGAATTTGAAACTACTATTGTGGTTAGTGAAATGTCGTTATTCACGTTAGTAATAAATTCACTAATTGTTAAGTTGTTTCAAAAATTTCACTAATTGAAAGTGAAACTTATAAATCACTAATTCGATGGTGAATCACTCACCTACTAATTGAATCAATAAAAATTTCACTAATTCAAACTGAGAGGTAAACATGAAAAAAAAAAGGATCTTACGTGTAATGGTCTGGTATGTCAGTGTGAATGGGCTGGGGCTTGACGGTAACTCGGTTGACGTCCTCGTGGAGGCCCTCAAGCAAATACCGAAGGAACTCTTGAGCGTCCTGCTGACTGTAGCCGATGAAGCGCGGCGCGAAACGTTGTATCTGGGACTTGAGGGCAGTCGTGTTGACGACGTGGTCACCGCCGACTTCCCAAAGCTCGTGTATCACTTGGCTGAAGGCCTTGATCAAGGCCCCCTTCATTCCCGACGTCGTCGTGTTTATGTCCGCCAAATACTGCTCGTTCAGCAAGTATTCCAGTAACGGTCTCGTATTGCTCAGGCATTGTATCACGCTGTTCATAAAACACTGCAAAAAAACAAGCAGCGATCTTCATATTAAGGTGTCAACTCCATAATTGGAATCCTCTTCCCTCAGGCGACTTTCTTATCTTAGGAATTTCTTGGAATTTCAATATAATGCACATAAGTATATCCCCGATGATTTCCTAAAATTTCAAGTCTTTCTTGTTTTTAGTTCCGGAGATTTTCGATGTCAAAATCAAGAACTTTAACATGCAAAGTGTAGGGAATCTTTCGGAAAATTTATCTTAAATTGATATATAAAACAAACTGCTCTTACGACCTCGACGAAAAACTGATATTTCGTTGTTGATATAAAAAGACAGTTACTGCAAAAATTTCAATCAATTCTCGTTTTTCGTTTACGAGATATTCGACACCAAAGTTCGAAAGTCTTTGACATTAGAGCTGTACCAAGCTGTATATGATTGTATGTGTGCGCGATTGAGCGTGCGTGAGGACAGTCCCTCGCAAAATGCCAGTGAAAAACTGGTGAAAAACTTTCTACTCCGACGGTTGGGGAAGTACTACCTTAAGATTTTTATTTAAAAAATTGTATTGAAAGATAGTAGCGTCCTGATTACACTGGTCAAGTTACAACTTGTTTTACAATACCGTTTTTTAATAAAAAATTACCAAAGTTTACATGTGGTCTCATGAGTGGAACCAGTTTTTTCACATGTTCAACAATACTGAATTTAGGATTCCGATAAAAATTTTATCATTTACACATTACAACTTACTTTGTAAAATACTTCAAACAGAATCAACTTTTACAATACTGTTTTTGAGAGAAAAAAAATAAATAAATAAATAAAAATGCAACCAATTCGATACTTTCTGCAATGAATCAAGAAACTTGGCAACAGTGTAGTCTGCCCATGCACATCAGCATACACAAATACACATCAGTGCACGTCGCACGACTCATGTGAACATGCTGCCATGTATAATGCACAGTGCGATGTTGCCACTACTGAAAATAATGCCGTGATCTGAAATTAGCTGCAACTAATTTCCATTCATGAAGGTAATCTTAAATCAGAGGCCTAAGCAGAAAAAATTTTCGGGAGGGATTTTTTCAAAAAATCTGTCTCGATATTATTTTTTCAAAAATCTAAAAAAATATTTCAAATTTTTAGAACACTTTGATTATCTAAGCATCGAGTTTGAGAAAACTATATACAAATTTGTAATGTCAGAAAACCCTGTAAGCTGTATAAACGATAAGGAAATATTTAAAATACTAAAAATATTAGAAAAGACGAAATTATAATCCTAGTGATCTAAAAATCACAAAAATCGAAACACATTACATTGAATACGTATTTGAAAAGTGTTCGATACTGGACTACAAAATTTATATAAATTTGAAACCCCGACATTTGTTAAATTAAAAAATTTTTGTTACCGAAACCAGATCTTCGAAGATTGAAAATCATAAAATCCCAAAATAAACATATTTTTTAAGTGTTCCGGGAATTTCTAAGATTTCCGCATTATATGCTATTCGTTCAATTTTGTCGTATTTCTTGGTATTTTTAAAGATATCTTGAAATTCTGCACTGTAAAAATACTCGCAATTTTTTCATACTTGTGTATGGAAGTTTTCTAATATTGTATGGAGATTTCAAGAATATGGAAAATTTCCTATACGAATATGTCATTTTTCCCATACTTTTCCGAAAAATTCTATACATGAATAAGAAAAATCCTACACATGTATGGGAATTATATACAAAATATGGAAAATTTCCAATTCATTTCTAAGATATAAACTTCCCATAATGTATAGGACATTTTTTTACAGTGTATTAAATTTTTTGCATTTCTAGAATTTGATGCTAAATCATTGAAATTTACATCGATTTGGAGTTTGGAGTATTTTTACAGATTTTAAATATATTTTTTGATTGGTATATAGTTTTCTAGAATTCGATGCTCTACAATTTTAATTTCAATAGACTTTCAGAATTTTAAAGATATCTAGGAAAATAAGACCGCCGTAAATTTTGAATATTTTATAGATTTTTCAAATTTCCATACTTTTCAAAGTGTTTATAAGTTTTTGTAACGCTTTATCGTATTCATATAGATTTCTAGTATTTTTTATAGATATTTATATACAAATTTTTAGAATTCAATGATCTAGAATTCCAAGTCTTATAGATCGTACGAATTTGTTCAGATTTTTCAGAAAACAGTTTTTCATAGAATTTTATTACTTTTAGAGTTTCTTTAGTTGGTTTATGATTACAATAATTTTTGGTATTTCTACGAATTTTTGTCTAAAATTTTAGAATTCAAAGCTCCGTAGTTCAGAATTTCTCAGATTTTCAATATTTTCAAAAGTTATAGATTTTTTAAAAAATAATCACCGAGTTAAAACTATTTCTCAAATTTCATTTTTTTACATTCTTCTGAAAACAGGATCGCCGTTATTTTTCAATTATTGAAATTACAAACCTTGAATTCTATTTTAATTCAAGACATAACAGATAACTATTTGTTCCGTTCTCTAGATTTCAGTTGGTATTTTTTTCATTTCATTTCATTTTTTCATTTTCACGTATTATAATTTTTTTATATTTTTATTTTTATTGATCCGTCCATTTGTAACAGTCTGTATCATTAAGTCGGTTTCCTATTTTATTTTGTTATTTTTACATGAAATAATAATTAATTTCCCTCATTTCGGGCGTGGTTTGAACCCCCGAAACTCCCTTTTGCCTACGCACCTGATAGTATAACACAATTTCGACGTTTGAGAATCGTAAGATTCGAAAAATTCCGCATTTAAACTTACTGTGTTCCCAATATTTCTTAGCCCATTGAGACCACAACGCTCGTCTCGGTGGGCCTGCAACCTGCCGCAGGAAGCCCTCGACGTCGGACTTCCCTCCTGAAAAAAAAAGAAACGAGGATCCATGAGTCATCATCAGTTTTTTTTTCGCGAGCATCGATCTCATCATCCTTGTCCGAGTCTGTGAATCACGTCTTTCGCAAGTTCGTTAAAGGACAGCTAGTTGAAGTCGATGACACAAATCAAGATCGTTAAAGTCACTTTGAAACACAAACATGCCAAATGAGAAAAAAAGAGTATTTTAATCGTTGCAATTATTATTCGAGTCGTCGACGAACCGTGTTTTGCATGTGTCATTTTATTAGTTTCGGAAAATAGCGAGTAATTGTACTTGAAGACGGAATTTTTTAACCTGAATTCGAATGATGAGCGTTGTTTTATATATTTATTATTATATTTTCACGTCCTTGGTTTGAGAAATTTACTTTGCAGCGTTTGTGTTTTGCAGAAGCAGATTTATATAATTAGTTAGAAAAAGCAATTAGTGGATGAAAAAAAAATTTTTTTTGTAAACTAGTATGTATTAGCCAAATATTCAGAACTTTTCATTTGAATTTTTAAGATTCTTTATCGATAATGATAAACGCAATCATTAGATGATTGCAAAATTTCAAGTTTGATAAATTGCAATTACTGAAATAAATGAGTTAAAGTTCGAATATTTGACTCATTATTTATATTGATTTAATTAATATTAATTATACATGTAACCGTATTTATTGATGTGTATTTTTTTTTTTAATTTCAATGGTACTAAATATGGTTTTTGAATATTTTTATTCCTTTCTAAAAATGTTTAATCTTCAAATTCAAACTAATTCAACTACAGTAAAAAATACTTTGAAACTGAAAGTCAAGTCAAAGTTCAATGTATTGCTGATTTTTTAATATCTATAAAATTTTTGACGAATAATTTATTTCAATAAATATTCCATTAAAAAATCTCGTAATCGAGTTTTGTAATCTCAACAGAATTGAAAAATGATAATCTAAAAATTCCAGAGTACGCGAAAATTCGATTCTCGTATTCTTCAATTTTTTTTTGGGATATCTCAAAATTCAAAAAATAACGAACAATTTTGGACAGAGTTACAAAAATTTCGAGTTTTTATAAATATCAGATAATGCTTTTTTTTTAAAGAAAAATCTCGAGAATACGCAATTCCGCAATATAATGATTTTGGAAATTTCACCATATACAAAATTTAATTAAGAAATTGCAATCAATGTAAAATAGTATATTTTGTAACTAGGACCTAAGGCGTGGCTTTTTTGGCGAGGGCCAATTTATCTAGCGAGGCGTAGCCGAGGCTGATAAATTGGTCCGAGAACAAAGCCACGCCTCAGGTCCGAGTTGCAAACGATATTTTTTGCAAAATACGCACAAAAAGGT
>JAPYZL010092444.1:0-22471 GCA_030522825.1 Platygaster orseoliae
AATAAATTATAAAATATGGACATATAAAATATATACAATAAAATATGGACACAATATGGACACATAATAAATACACAATAAAAAAATTGGTATGTATGTAAAAATGTCGAAACACCGGTGGTCGACAAAAAGTGGCCCATGATTCCTCACAAGCTATGTTTTGACATATGGTGGCTTGATTATAACTCGACAAAATTTTATGTGAAATTCCTTTTATATATTGAAATGCCAAGGTACAACGATAATTGTCAGCCCATTTACCTGAGTTGATTCGTAACGATGTGTTGGAAATTGATGCACAAAAACAATATAAAGAAATTCTTAAAGAAATTTTTTTTTGAGGTTAGTATTGCACAGAACGCTAGGGACGTATACATCGGTTAACTACTAAGGTAAAAATATGCTTGTAATAAAAAAAAAACTTTGACATTTGTGTCGCACCATACAACTTGACATACGAACGATACATAGCAGTGGCCCACGATTCCCCATGGCCCACAATCCTCACTTTCCCCTAAGTTATTACAGACAATGTACACTAACCATAAATATGGTTGCATAAAATCCAACAACTTATGTTTGTAACAACCACACTTTCTTCCCTATTAAGGTATAACTAATAATTTAACTCTAAAAATTTCAGACATTACAGTAACGATTATTGCCTTCAAAATTTTTATGTCTTCATGAACCATGAATTTATAAAAACGAAATTTAACTGCTAAATTCTTAATCCTTTCGAATCAAGGTACTTCTATTCTGTAAACATTTCAATGCACGCAGAAAAACGCTACGTTAAAAGGTAAAAAGTTTTTAGCCTGGAGCTGTTTTTAATTCTCGTAAGACTTGCGATTTTTTTCCAAATTTTACACTCAAGAAGAAAATGAGAAAAAAATGGCTTTTCCTACCTTTACCTTTTTCAGCTACGAAACACATTCATGAGTACCCGGTACTTGAGGGAAATCATGCTTCGAGAAGACATTTTTCATAAACGTATTAGATTCTCGAGAGAAAAAGAGAGATGACACTCACCTGAAACAAATAATGGATAACATTTCTATAATACATTATACATCATGTTGCAGAACATATTTTGCTGTTAAATAAAATCGTTTTCGTACCTCCATGCCACTAAAAAAATGTATCAAAGTAGAAAAGCCGTTTGGAAAATAAATGGAAGCACTCACAACACCAGTGATTAACTTCAACTGCATGTGTATACAAAATAGAAGATTCGAAACACAGATACACACCAAGATTCGGACAAAGGATATCTCAATTACAACCCATTCGGGAGCACGGATTTACCGATTTGATAGGAAAAAGTGGGAAAAAGCGCGCTGGACCGCGTCCAAGGAAAATTACGTCTCTCGGTAAATCTCGCAAAGCAGTGGAACCCGGCACTTCTTAAAATTATCAACGACGAAGTTCGTATTTTCGGCCTAAGAGATGGCGAAAAAACGCATTGGTGGAAGAAACGTTAAAAAAGTCGAACAGCCGGAAATGTAAACATAGTAAGTCTGTGAGATTAAATGAACCGACGCAACGAAAGGTGCGAGAGGAAAGATAAATAAAGCGCGAAATGCCGGGAAAGGGGATGGGTGTATTTGTTGATGTCAAATCAACACTGATTGAAATCACGCGGCGGTTGTGTGTTATCTGTGCAGTGAAAATCACTTAATTTTCGACGAAAAGGGCGAGCGAGAAAGAGTTATACGCTAGTTCAGTGTATACAATTTTAATACGGAGTTTTGCAAGTTTTCGCTCATTCACGCGCAAGTGGATTCAATCCTACCGGGTAAACGAAAAACGTAGCTCTCCCCAGATTCGGCGCCTCACTTCTATTTTTTCCACGCGCTACTACATTCATTCGATTTACAGTTTTCAAGATGGCGTTTCTCGAGAAGTCGCCAGTTTCGTTTGACAAATATGTACATTATGCAAAAACCCTTTCAAAGCAAAACCTTTTGGAAGTGAGAAGTATTTTTCTACGTAGAAAGATATTATGTCTGATGGAAGTTAACGATACTCCACTGAACAAACTTCCTCAAAGACACTGTATCCGACTCTGTAAATCATACTATTTACATTTTTCGACGCCAACGTGAAATGCGGGAGACTGTAACTATACAGAGTAAAACAAATATCATAAAAGTTTTTGTTTCTGATAACCATACTCTAATTTTATTGTATGTCAGTTACATATTAGTGTCCAAAAGAAATTGGTTGTAACAGGAAATAAAAGAAAATTCTTCAAAATAGAGAATAAAGCTTGTATTCCTTTGGGCGAATTTTTTTATAGATGTCACAAGTAACAAGTGAAAATATTGATACTTCGACTAAGGTATATTGAACTGCAATGAGCAGATTTGGTAATGACTGGTTGAAAACAAAAATAAACAGATGCAATTTTATGTTGTTTTTTACGAACGGGCTATAAACAACACTTTTTGAATACTACGGTTATAAAAGGAAGGTTATAATTTAGTATTTCATTTGTTTTTGGGACCAGTCTGAATCTAGTAATTTAATTGAAAATAATTCTAAACATGCAGAATTCCATTCTATTGATTATTATATCATCGCTAGAACGAATGAAGTTACTTATATTCAAATTCACGAATTTAATATCAACAAAAAAATTGCTTTTTTAAATCATAAACCCGTAAATATTAAAATAATACACGCATCTAGAACGTTGTAATAATTGTCTTCAAATTACACAAAGGTCAAACTACACAAATAAATCAAGATATCTTATTGTCACAAGTTCTTTTGACTCGGCTGAGCAAGAAAGTCCCTTCGATATCTAATCTATGCGAGTAGCTATGTCGCCTGTAATTAATACAAGTTGTAATCCCAGCGTATAATGGTATTCCAATGAGATAGGATCGGCATTAGGCCACGCCGACTCTACCTTTCTTGTTTCAGTTAATGGAAATTCAGAAACGTACGTTCACTCAATTTCGTCGTTTAACTAGAATCTGTAATACCATTGGACGTCTTCGCAACAACTCTCTCATCTCGCGGTCCGACGGTCCTGGAATTAACAGAAAACAATGCTTTGTAACACACTGAACACAGGACTTGGTCCTCTTGAGACGATGTATTCTATAGAATTCCTATTTTTTGAAAAGTCTCTTGAATTGCCCATTTTGCTATTTCGTAGAGCTTTCATATTTTTCACAATGTACAAAAGAGAGTACAGTTAATCGAATCAGAAACATGACTTTCGAATACCAGTACACAGAGAATCTTATCCAAAAAAAAAAGAAAAAGCATTGAAAATATTTGCGGCACTGGCGTGGATTAGCGTTAGTTTATTTCATAACATCTCTGCGGGCATTATTCAATAAATGATATTATGAACGATGATTGCAATATTCGTGAATAGAATGTATCAATGAGCAAAGAGTCAGCAACTCTGTTGGAAACAAGTTTATACAAATGAACAGTGATTGTACAAAGTCTGTTTTGATGTTTGTGATTGCTGAGGGGTGTCAGTTTTTGTGAGTTTGATTAATGGATTCTTTTGACTGCTTAATGCATGTATCATTTGGGATAGAATCTGTACACTGGAGGAATAAAAACCCGTTTAATTTGTAAACATAAAGAGCTTTTTATTTGCTGATAATTGCGAATGGCGGAATAGTAATTTTAACAATGATATTACTTTTTGCTTGCAGATGAAAATTAAACGTTTTATTTGTGTATTCTTATATTTGTTATGGCCAAAAATAAGTTTCATAAACATCGATTGATTAGGTTGTAAATAATTCAAGGGATGATAAAAAATTTGTTTCAATTTTCATCAAATCGTAAAATCACGTGTTCTTCGAATAACACATTCGGGACCGATATTTTTTTTTTTTTTTTTGTATTCGTTATTGATACATATTCAATTTTCAGAACATTAAACCTTTCTTCAATATATTACAATTTGTAAATTTTGATATTTGATTTAAATCAAATGTAATGCACTTATTTAACATCGCAACAGAAACTTATGAAGAGTTGATTACATAAATGATCGAAAAATTTAAAGCTTTATAGACTAAATTTAGTGACACCATTAAAATAATAAAACGGTATATAACGTGCAAATTTCTTTCCAGGTACTTTTTCTGAATAAATAATTTTCAATCAAAATTTATCAAACAGTGTAAAATATAAAAAAGTTGGTTTACAAAACATAAACGTACTTCACGAATGGATCTTTTACGCTGCTTCATTTCTTGAGAATATAATTTAGGAAATTTAAACGTTGGTATCTAAGCTGGGAAAGCTAAAGCATTACTCAGAAAATTATAATTTTAACTATAAAGAAACAATCACTATTAATATCGAAGCACTTTTTGACTTATTACTAGGTTTTCAAAAACTACTATGTTAAAAAACAGACATTTTTTGTTTCAAAAAACGTACCAAAAAAAAGTGAACAATTACTTATCTTAATTTTCAGACATTGTTTAAGTACCTGGAGGTTACTGAAAACAGCTGGATTTACAGACAATTCTGGAGTTTTTCATTGGCAGATAAATTCTTATTTTTCATAACAAACGAATTTCAAAGAATTTTTTTTTATCATCGGTGCTATAACATGCATCCTAATATTTCTAAATTGATCATGTCAAAAAACACACTTTTGGATTTTCAGAACTTTTCAAAAATCACGTTCAAACATAGCTTAGAACGTTATGATAATATTTCTTATTGAATAAAAAAAAAGAACGCCTTAAAATGTAAATTGAAACGAAAAAAAAAATAATAATAATAATTACAAAAAGTAATTTTAAAGAAATTGAAGATTTTATGTTATAAAAATAAAAAAAAATTATTTAGATAGATAGTGATTCCTTATTTTTACAACAGATTTAAAAAATACACAGGAGGTTTTCCATTAAAACGTTATGAAAAATTCTTGGAAATTCTAGAAAAAACGTATAACTATAGATAAGAGTATAAAATTTCCAATAAATTTTGAAGAAATTTTTTCGTAACCATCATCCATTACTGTAATTAGTAATGAACATAACTGTACATGTCAGACAGCAAAAAACTAGTTTGTGATTAAAAAGTATTTTAAAACCGAGTCTTCATAGTCTGCACTAACAACTTTTTGTTGGAAAAATCAAAAACAAAAAAAAACTGATACAAATCTGCATATTTCACTGACTATAAAAAATTATCTTTTCAATTCTATAAGTTGAAATTCAACACCGCGCGTGTCCCACCTTTTATTTTGAAATTCATTTATAAAAAAACATTTAATTTGTGTGTTATTTTTACAAATCGCTCGATTAAAATGCATCAATAATATTAATTATACAATAAGTAGGAGTGAAGAATATTTTTAGGACATGATAACTAAATATGAGAATTTCAGAGCTTTTAGAGCTTTCAGTTATTATTAGGCTCTCACCGAAAAGTTGATCGAGTCAATTCAAAAAAAGAAAAACATGTGTTTGAAAAAAAATTCTACGAACTACTTGCCACTTTCAATATAAAAGACATTTCTTTGTCGAAAATAAAAAAAATTGTCCAAATTCGATTTCTTCGTAGCCAATGTATGAATAGGGTATTAAATTTTGACCATTATTTTCAGAATATATAACATAAATAATCTAAAACTGTAAACACTGAAGAATTGTAAAATTTTGTATTTTGAATTTTTTTTTTTTTGATGATCGACAAGAAAATCTTTCTGGTGAGGGTTGAATTATAGCTGCAAGCTCGAAAACAATCATAAGAGTTTATTTATAATTTTCTAGAAAACTCTAATCCTTTAGATAACATGATTCACATTTTTCATTTAGATCCGTCGCCATATTGTACTCAAAAGATGAATCTCATATCTTACACTATCCTTAATTTCACAAAATCATGAGACACTGGAAGACTTGAGAATATCAACAAAATTCTATGATGTTTGATATAATTCAGAATAACAGTAATGACTTTTGTCGCTCAACTCAATATACATAACTTATTCTTAAACTCCATACTTCTTGTTTAATTTTCTGTCATAGAAGAAACAAAAACTATGACAATCAATTTCACTTTCCTTAAAATATCTTTCATGAATCATAATGCCACACTATAAAGTATCTAAAATATTATCTCGAAGCCTAAAAACTGAATGGTCATCACATCAAACTTCAGCCCTATCTACACGATCTACATTACAGCGCAAAGTATGCCAATGAACTCGTCCGTTACAGATTCAATAGCTCAAACGCTTTTCCCGAACGGAATATTCGTGATAAAGGAAGCTTCCTCTATACTAATCAAGTTGGAATCTTCTCCTGACTGCCCATGAAAACCATTCCCAAGGGTCCTGACAAAGTACTCGACTTGTTCTTTTCTTAACACCTCACCGGCATGATTATCGTAATTCCTTGTTTTTCAGACAAAGCGCCGCTCGGGCTAGTCCCCCCCGGCGGAGGTTATTTTTAATCCCGATAAGAGTATCCCGAAAACGTGCGGAACGTTCGTGTGAACCAAAGTGTGAACTAAATAAATCTAGTATAACCCGCCATAACCGAGGCGGCTGAATTCCGAGCGATACCAATCCCGGGGAATCGTAACAGTTTCTCGTTCCTAACGGCGTCCGATACTACACTCTCGATGCAAAACCCGAAGAGTGAGGGAGAGAAGGAAAGAGAGGCCAAAAGACAGAAAGAGAGAGAGAAAAAGAGTCGGGCGTCGTATATACATGCATATCGCCTGAGTATAACGTATCCCCGGGTAGGTTACCGGAAGGTAACCTCGCGGAGAGGTGAAGCCCTTGGCTTTGGCTCCGCGATGAGATCTCATTCACTGTTACAGCTACCGTGGCGACGACGCCGGCGACAATGACACCGAGGACCACGACATGGGAATGCCAGCTCAATTCCAAATCGCCTTCGGGTAGCGGTTTCACACTACAAATATCACGGGATGCATATCAGGCTATGAACAGCGGTATTCGTCCCCATGTGACTTCGTGTGTACCCAATAGACACTTTTTACGAAGGTTTGGTGCTTTACAGGCTGGAATACACTGATTGATGCGATATTTTCATTTTGCTGATTTACTCGGAAAGGAGAGATCGTAGTTTGAAAGGGAGGGAAGTGGAACATTTCAATCTTCAATTTTTTTAAATTGTCGTTTACGCTGTGATTCATAATTATTTCTTAGAATTTTTGTGATTTATTGTGTTCACAAAGAAAACGTTTTTAGTTACTTATTTTACAGTACTAGTAGCATTATGAGCGTCATGACGCTACAATTTGACGCTACCATTTTATTTAATATGCTAAACTAATCATTTTAAAATAATATTTCATGTTTCTGACTTTTGAAGTTCATTGTTTGTGGACGTTCCAAACATACTGCTAAACCTTTTAATCAGCACACTGATTCAACAAGTTTCAAGGGGCACTAAATAAGCCAGTGACTTTCCAATAAGTTTTACAATTCGATACATTATCAATCAAGAATAAACAATCATAAAGGTCATTATGTATTCTTCTTAAACTCCAAACGTCTGAAAATAACCTACATGAAAGGTGGTTTAACAACTGCGAGAGCGAAAGATGGAATTCGATTCGTAACTCGACGTCTATCAAAATACCATACACACTCTATTTTTTCAGCAATAGATTGATGATTTGCAAATTATGGTTCGCGAGGAAAATTCTCTTTAAATAGCGGCTCATGAGTAGAAAATTGAACCTATATGCCACTCATATAATTTTAGATGAATGGTTTATAACATCGGCATTTGGAATAACTTATGTGGATTGGCTATTAAGAGAGATAACGGAATTTTCTGTATCATATCCGGGACAATGGTCGTAGTTACTTTCGAAATCTGTATGTATTGAATATTGATGATACAAAGACCGAGTTGGAATGAAAAGTCCATGATTTCATACATTTGACGATTCGAAAAAAATTGAAGATGTAATGAAATGTAAAGCGATAAAAATTTGAAGTCATTAAATGATTTTGTTTGTTACTTATAGCAATTTCATGGCAGATAGTGAAGCTTTAACCAATACTTTAAGCTGTTTTGTTAGTTAAGTATTTTTTACTTACATTACAAATATCGTGTAAGATTACAAATATTCGTAAGTTAACAACAAATGAATAAAACTCATTTTTTTTTTTCAAGTTTATCACTTTTGTGAACGTCAGGTTTTAGACGAACTGTCAAAATTATTACCTCCATACCTATCTCATTTTTTATTGTACATGACACGCCATAATGTGCCAATGACAAAGGCGAGACATCGAAGGAAACAAAGTGTAGTCGCGATAAGAAGAGAAGGTGAATTCAGTCATTACGGCACGAGATGGTACTCGCAAAAGTTAGAAGAGCCTGCGAGATGAATCATTAGGAATGCACAAAGTTGTAAGATCGAATGTTCACGTGGTGAAAAAGGTACACCTTGGTAGCGCACGCACGCATTTCGATCTAACGAACCCGATTGTTTAGCGCCCGGAATGATTCTCAAGACAACACGGTATCAGTTTTTCAGGAAAGTCCCCACCGGAATTCAACAGAAATCGCGTGTGTTATCACCTGCACGCAGTTTCTGTGAGAATGCAACAATGGCCGATTGAAGATACGGCGAAAAGGAAAGGACGAAATGAAAAATATCAAGATTCAATTACGCGAGATTAATAAGATTTTTGCGTGCAAGACGATCCTTTCAACGTAAAAAAGCGGAGTTTCAAGGATACTGCGCGGTTTGTCGATAGGAGCATTCGATTAAACGACGCCATTAATTTTCGTCCAGTTTTCTCTCTCCAGCCCGTTAGTTTGATTTGAGTCTTTTTACAAGGACTTAGAATTTGAATTCGTGTTTACGTAAGAAAAAGTGATGAAAATTTGTTTCTTTCAAATTTTCAAATGTTTAACGTAATATGAATCTGAAAATGAAATTAGGTTTCAATAAAAATGCTTGGTATGTGTAGAAATACTGAGAATTTATACAAAATAAGATAAGGCTTTAAAATTACAAGAATAACTCAAAACAACTAGTAATTTATAATATAATCTTTATCTTTGTGAGTAAAATTTTCTCTACAATCCGTAAACTAACTCAAAATCATTAGAATAAATTGTAATTAAAGTAATTTAAATCCTAGAAATCTATTTATATATCAAAACGCCCTAAAATTCTTCAGTTTCAACGAGTATTGATCAGGTAAGTAGGAAAAATGTACTCGAATTTTGTGTAAAAACTGTTTTGGATACTGTCAAATACAATATTTTTTGTTCATTGAAATTTTAACTCTTATTACAATAAAAATACTCGCAAATCGTCAAAAATTATGAATATATTAGATACATGAAAATAAAACAATGATTATTTTTAATAAATATGTGGAACGACATAATCTAAAGAGCTTCGAATTTCATAACCTTGAAATTTGAAAACCTTCATAGAAATCCGTTAGAATACTAGAAAAATTTCTAAACTGAATCAAAAACGAAAATCGTTATAGAAATACGTTGAAATACTAGAAAAATTTCTAAACTGTATCAATATTAAAGAAAATGGAAAATATAAAACGTACTTTGAATCTTCGGAATACTAGAAGCTAATGTCAAAACTATAGACTGATTTCTGAATTAGAAATCTATAAACAAAAAAACTTTTTTTTCAATTATTCAAATGTTGAAAAAATAAAGAAAATAGATAATAGTTGGAATTTAGTAAATACTGAAAATGTTTATAGATATGAATTTTTCAAAATATTCATCATTATTATGAAACACTAAAACTTTTAATTCAAGAAAATGTAATTCCAACGCTCTACATAGAAATTCTTCAAAATAGCAGAAAATCGTTCAGCTGTATTAATACCGAAGAAAAATGAAAAATACTAGAAGTGTATACATCTAAAAATGCTATAAATCTTTGAAAATACTGGTATCTAATAAATCTTTCAATTTACTAATAATTTTGAAAACTTTGGAATTTTGAACATCAAGTTCTAGAAATCGATATCAAAATCGATAAGAATAATAGAAGTACCGTAGATGAATGGAATATTCTAGAAACTTCTGTAATCACTAAAAAATTTTGATAGTTCTAAAAATACTAGCAGCAGTAAAGGGAAAATTATGTTATGTACGTATAATTTTTTTTAATATACGAGTATAAATATACAAAAGCCCTCCGAAACTTCGAACTCTACAGCACTGATTATTTGTGAATAGAATTACGTTAAAATTATAAAAATATTATAAATACTGACAAGATAAACACTGACAGATTATAGAAATAAGATGTTTTGATTTTACATATGAGAAAAGTGCTTTGTTTAAAAAAGGACAAGTCAATGTTTAATATGTTATAATGCTAAAATAAATATTAGTTGATCCATTAAAATAAAAATAAATGTATACATAATGAGATCATGACATTTAAGTTTCCCTCCATACCACCATAAATTTCACTTCAACATCCCTGGCGCGACATTTCGAGTGACATATCACACTATTGAAAATTTCTCGCCAACAACATTTATGTAAATTGCCGTTTTATATATTTTCTCTGAAAACAATAATTTTCCTTAAGATATCACAAGCTTTTAGTGATCAACATACGATGAACATTAACAATTAGCGACATGTAAAAGAGCCACATAATTTGTTTTATACTCGAGACATTAATTACCCAGTCTAATGTCATTAACAGCCCTTGGCGGAGCAATCTTCGGTTCGCATCCCCTTCATTTGCCACGGCGTTTCTCTCTGAAATAACAGCGTCAAAGTTCCTAAGGCGCGCCGTCGTCTTGGTTAAGTTTGGTGGCTAAACTCGGGCAACGAAAACAGTGGCGTCTCGTCTTCGTCGCTTGAGTTTATTGCGACGCACCAAAACTTTCATAACCCTGCATTGTACGTACACGCGGCAAACGCAAACAATTTTACAGGTATAATGAGCTTTCAAGTATTCCGCGTTGTCAGAACATTCCACGAATCAACGAAAAATCATTCATGCACGACCCAGACGTCAAACATATCTTTTTCAAAGTTCACAAGGGTCGGAAATTTTCATTCTAAGTATAAATATGAGTATATGAATATGAGTATGAGTATATCGCGAAATCGACTCTCGAATTTCACAATGTCAACGGAACTCGTTGAATGTCTAATAAGAAAAGAAGCGAGAAAAAACCGGGAGTCTTGATATCCAGGTTTTTACTGATCGCCAGCCACTGCGCTTGCATTTAAAGTTCGAGCAACATTGGCGTCGACCCTTGGTAATATCTGTCTCGCGGAAGAATTGTGGGTGCAATTTCGAGTGGCCACCGTGCGCTCTAGCTGCTTCTATGATTTAAGAAACGCCAGCTAGGGGACACTGTGGCGAAATGAGTGAATAAAAAACGCCGTGGAGCGAGCGAAAAAAGCTTTTGTATTATAATTTGCCATTGCGCAGGGATCTTGAACGTTATTTAGACAAGGAGTTTCGCGCGGAAACTGGCATTAAGACAAAAAAGACCTTTTTTGAGTTAAACATTAAAAACGCTGGCTTTTTCTAAGCAGCATGTTTTATTCAAAGGGACGTTTCGCGAGCATTATTTCGTGTAAGCAACCAAATTCGGAGTTATTATTCAGCCTCCGAGGGAATTCATTCTCGAAAGCCGGCTTTTCTTTCACTAGCGTGAAATTTAATTGCGTCACGCTTAACAGATAGGGCTTTTATTAAAATGATTCCAGTCATGTAATGCGTCTTCCAAACTTTTATGGCTTAGCGAGCTTCTTTCCCACTTGCGAAGATAATTAAATTCAAAGGGTTCAACTACGAATACGCAAAATGCAGGGAGTTTCCAGCTCAACGAAAAGGAGAAACAAAGTTTCACAAGTACGTTATAATGAAGTGAAAAGTTTGGATGAAATGGTTTTGGAATGGAGTCAGAAACAGGGAATTTTCGTCTTGAATTTTGATATTATTTTGCGTTTGATAAGGTGTATTCAGTAATTGATGTAATGATTCTGCCAAAGGTCAAACTTTAAAAAACACAATTGTTGGACAATGTCATGTTTATGATATTTCTGAAGATAGTTGAAATTGGTTGTAAAATAAAATATAAAAACAGCGTATTTTACGTCGATTTTATCTTGTTACACTTCACAAACGAAACTACGAATTCTCCCCCACATCCGTCTCATCTCAATATTTCTAAGAACTCAAAAATGTACAGCATCACATTTATTTTCATCCTATATTTACTTATGGGATTTCCCATCAAATCCAATGCACAAACGGTCTTTTCAAAGAAGTCAATAAAATCTCAACAGTTACACAGGGAAACTCGTGCAAATAACCATACGAAATCGTTCTCGTCATGACATGCAAAACATGTTTACGACATCATAGTGGAAACCTCGGAAAACCAATTTGTCTTCAACTCGCAAGTCCGCTCAATTTGTAACGTCAACACGAAGCTGAACAATCGCAACCCCCCTATCTGCGCGAAGTACACACTCTCGCTGTTCGGCTCCTCGATTGCCCGATTAATATGTGAGCGGGCTATTGGCTTTAAGCGAGCTTCGATTTAATTTAATGTAAATATCTCATGCCAGGCGGGGAACTAATTGATGGCCCAATTGAAGCTCGCCATGAAAAATGCAGCGCGACGGGCTCGTTCGCTTTGAATCCAATTAAAAGGCTCTCCCCAGCCCCGCGCACGCGAAAAAAGATGGTCGAAAATTTCGCTCCCGTAATAAAACGGCATTTCATGAATTACCCCAGGCCGTCAACATTTTGAAAACCCCTTCGAAAAATCCGCAGACATCTTAATTGAACCGTGCAGCCCCGAGCCGATGCCATTTGACAGCATAACAGTTTAATTATACTCCCAATTACGGCATTAAGCGATTCGAAGAGATTTATCTTGCCCCATAGAAAATCCAGTAAAAGGGAGAGGAAAAAAAGCGGCCTGGGATTCTGCAACAGTGACGAATTTAGAAACGCGGCGGCCGCAAAAAGCGCAGCGCGTCGAACGGTGGCATGCATTCGTGTATTATTAGACGTTTACCTTTAAGGCGCCATCGCGAGTCGGCAACAAAAAGCCCCGCGATTGAGCGCGACGCCGTTGAAAGGGGCCTGAGTGATTAACTGCCCGAGAGCGAGCCATACAATGTTCGCGTCTGCCTCTACCACGTAAAATTATCTCCACGTGTCGATTATTATTGACCGTAAATAAAGTCAACTTCACGCCGCCGCGTCCTTGCAGATCGAGTGCATTTTTACCGGAGCAAACGCTATAACTACCGAGCTAATTTCATTAAACCTCATCAAGCCTCGTGAAACGATACGTTATTTCTAACACAAATCACGACTGGGCTAATGTTAATTCGATGCGGTGCTGTTGTTTTCACGCTTTTCATCAAACTCAATCGTGTTTGTTGACAAAAGCTGTACGAGTTGTCAAAGGCACTTGCCACACAAATCAGTAGCTCCCGGGAGAGCGAACGATGTTTGTGATCAGGGTCATTTCATCTCAAATAGTCCGGTTGATTCAGGCTTGGTTATTTTTTTAAATGTATAATTTTTTAAGCATTTATCGAAATCGAAGAAGCTCGGATTTTGCCAGCACGAAATTCAGTTGTTTAGTCGTAGATAATTTTTAAAATGTTATATGAAAAGTTGATTTTCTACAAACGTCATATGTTGATGTTTTTCACGATTTAATCACTTGACTATTTATTTTGCAAGAGTTTTTTATCAATTTTTTAGTTTAAGTTTCATCTTAACAAAATTAATTCGAATTTTTTGTGAAATTTTCTCTTATCTCTTCATGATTTTGATAGCAAAATAAAATTTTATTTTACCTTTGAATTTCGACATCGCATTAGTATACTTTTCCTTAATTTCTTCAATGATTGTGTATAAAAAATTTCTTCAAAATTTCTGATTCAGGCATTGCAACCTTTTTTTAATCAATTTTTGTAAATACAAGTTCTTTGCAAAAACACATTTAGTATTAGTTTCTGTTAGCCAAAATTCGTTGTTTAGAAACTACAACTTTTTTAAATCCAAGTGCTATTTCAGCAGTTACTTTTTAGCTTTATATCCATAAAATTCTTTAATTTTACCAAAAATAGTTCGATCATAATTATTTCCATTCAAATTAATCAGTAAGGATATAGTTATAAAAAAAAATTTTGAATATTTTCATAAATATATAGAATATTTTTACTATCGTAGAAAACAATATAAAATTTCTCTACCTAAAGGTCGTCATATTAGATATATTGGTGATGTATCACTGAATTTCAAAAGCTAATTACCGAACATTGTTTTATTATTTTTATTTTTAAGTCAAAAATTGTAAACGACAATTTTCTTAATAACTAGTGCAACGTCGAAGCTTCCAGAAAAAAAAACATTTTTTAATTTTTTGCAAAACTTTTCGCAAAATTTTTACGGCCTAGGCCGGAAAAGTAAGCAGCTGCGCAACTATACTTATATATTTTTTTACTATATTATTTATAACATTTTTTTTCTTCCAAAAATATTTTTTTTTCCAAAAATTTTTTTTTCAAAAAAATGAGAGACATTTGACTTTATTCTATTTCGGGTGGCCTAGAATATTAAAATACATACCTACTTAGAAGTTTGAAGTGAGATTTGTTGTTACTAATAAAATATCACAGTTCAAAAAAAAAAAAAAAAATGAATCGAAATTTTAACTTCTCATTTTCACTTCTAGTGCAATATAGAACATTATCAGCCAAAGTGAACGTGTGTCGCGACAATTTCAATTAGTCATTTATATGTCCCTTGTTTCCCTGTTCGGCTGTTGAATTGTTCATACATTCGTTGAATCGAGCGACAATATACATAGTTTGGATTAATTAAAGTTTCGTTTGACGACTGGCGTGCGTAATACGTTCCATGCAAAGCCCTGTGTGGGGCTAAAATATTTCATGTGCAATTTCATTATACGTTTTCCAAGGTCTCAACATGAAAACAACACGGAATTCAGCGTTTAACTGAGGACCAATGGACACATGAAATAGACAATAATCAACAGAAAAGCCGACAGAATACCCACGTGATTGCATTTGCATCGATGTCATACGAAATATTTTCTTCTGTTGCTATGTGCAAAAAACTCTTCTAACATTAAGTGACGTCGAATTGATTGTTCATTCAATATATTCCTCTACAATGTAACGGAAGTATGAATACACTGTGTAGGTGTTCCATGTCGAATAGGAGAACTTTTGTGGGCATAAAGTCTCTGATAGAAATCTAATAGAATAGTTACTTCGGTGAGAAGACAGTACAATCGATTAAAAAAGGCGTGGTTTGTGATTTTTGGCGATGCGGAGAGATAAAATCACCGTTGTACAAATATACTCTTAACTCGGGCGAAGAAAATGATTTCGTGCCCGAAATAATTATGAAATAAAGCCTTCACGCAATGCAACGTTAGGTCATGGGAAGACAGTTCCTGTTAAATTATCTCACAATCTTATGTGCATAAACCTAATAAGAATACAAATCTTGCTAATTTAAAATATGTCTTATATTTTTACAAAAGTTTTATAATTACCATTTTTTCTAAGATTTGTAATTTTTCGCTATTTGTTTATGTAAATTCACATTACCACAAATTTTATTTTCTGTTTTTAGAAGATTTATTAAAGGTGAATCCATTGACAATAGTATTGTTTTTGCATTCGTAACACGGATAGTATTTTACCATTCAAAAAACAAATTTATTCACAGAATTATTTTCGTAAACTTTATAATGAACATTATCAAATACAAAATTCAAAAAATACTTTATTACTTTACTAAAAAAATTTTAATTTGAAATATGCAAGGGGAAAATTATTTAAATAAACATCAAGGAATGCAATGTACAAACAATTGAAGCAAGAATGACTTGACAATTACTTGACCTTCTCAAAATACTTGAAATTTTTAACTAGAACAAAAGAAGACAGCAAAATCATCCCTACGAAAGACGGCAATCTGTCACTATTCTACCCATCATCTTTGAAAAGAAAATACACGAGGGTAAAAGGAGGTGGCAAGTGGCCGACACATATGAACGCAAGCTCAAGCTGCTGATGATGCTGTCACGCATTGTATGCCAGTTAGCAGAGGAGAATCCCAGAAACACGTGTCGAAAACGCCGTTGTACCCTCGGGTACAGTGACTACGAGGTCAGTACGAGGTCGACTACGACTACGTGATTGTCCGAACACGGCCGAATAATACGATTAGCACACAATAGCTCGATTTGCACTTTTTCGCCGGGGAAAAATGACAAACGCCGGGATTGTCGGCGAAACGTAATAAAGTATAAAATATCCCGAGTCACACTTGGCCCAATTTCTCGTTCCCACGATGCAAAAACTTGGCCATATTGTATTTCTATCGCGGTACCCGTTACGTTTGCGCCAGTCAATATCGCTCAGCAAAGAAGAGGGAAAGGATGACCGTGGAATATGGTTCGCGCGATAAAGATCGTAGCAATATTGGATGCAGGTCGATTGTGGCGAACGGAACGAAAACGGATTTTAGGTGGAAGCGGCTTACCCGGGGTAAGTGTACAATCTGTTGCTAAGCCGTGACACTTCAATTTCGATGAGGGCACTTGCTTGTTCCTTCACGCAAATCTTGCCGGAAATATCGAGCAGACGTCGAGGGTTTCCTCCGAAATAGCGCTTGACCGATACAAGCTTGTAAGAGTCAGTGACGGGATATTCAAACTGCTTCAAATATGTTCTTTCAGGCATCTTTCACGAAATGCGATTTCTTTGAAAATACATGTTGTGGGGTAGAAATAGGTTTTATACAACAATTTTTCAGATCTCTCATGTGTAACTGTGCAACAGTCGTTGTACATTCAATTTTTCGTATAATAGAAGCATTCAACTGCAGAAACGTTAGATACTAGTTTTTGAATATTGGTTACAGAAAGTTATTACAACGTTTGTTGTGAATTAAGTGTTTTTTTAAAACAAAAACATTAACAGATTAGTCGGAATCTATAAAAAAAATATTATCATTTTACCTCAGAGCACGTGCATTTAACAATGAAATGCATAGTATTTTGCATAAAAATATATGATAGATGTTTTGTGTTGGAAGAAGTTTATTTTACGTTTCCCTGTGTGTATGTTTATGATATTATATTCATTAATTTAAGAAATATTTCACAATTACATCTATAGATAAATATAATTTTACTTTGAATTATGTAGGGATTTTTGGCTTGTGGATGGTTCAAAAACATGAATATAATAAACTTGTAGATTGTTACCTATTTATGAGTAAATAAAAAAAAAACTTTAAATCAAAAAAGCTACATTGAAAACAAAAGATAATTTTTTTTCACACACAAGTTTGTTATATGCAGCAGACTGTGGTGTACATTATGTAATATATAAAAACAGGTAATCGAAAGTGTTGAACAAAAATTTTACGGTGAAATCTAAAACACATCAGTGTTCAAAAACTTTTGCACTACTTTATAAACTTAATTATAAACGTAATTTTGTTTTTTGTCGTATGTCAAAAATTGACGGAAACACAACATGGTAAAAAATCAAACAAAGTAACGTGCTATTTATGCTCAGTATAAGTAGGTATATATAAAATTAAAAATTCACGTTTCCTCCAAAATATTTAATTCTATAAAATACAAGAAAATACGTATTAATTTTTTTTTCCAATGTAACTTCTCAATTGTGTGAATTAATATTCTTTGATCGAGAAATTTCCAATCACGTCAATAATCAAGATAAATAAACGAAAAAGCTTTGCAAGATAGTATAGAAAATGATTCAAAAGTTTCGACTAAGGCGTTGAAAGGCGTAATTGGCAAATAAAATGACAAATATGGATTCCCGTCAGATACTATCAGTGTAGATTCAAGATCCAAATGAGACACCCATGAAAGCCACGACTCGGTAGCTTGAATATCTTGTGACTTCCAGCAAGGAGTGCCCGGGAGTTCGCGTGCAAAACTTTCTGTTGGGTCGAATATTTTTCTCGTTAATGTACTGTGTTATCGCGTCATACGAGGACTATGACCAAACATTGCTAAGGACGCAGACCTCGAAGACAAGGGGGAAACTGACGGGAAAAAAAGCAAACAAGAAGTGGGTGGACAGTTCAAGTTTCCAAATAAGACAGTGACTTCAAAAAACAAGTTTAAGGTGTATGACCTTGGTAGAGGTTTTGCAAAATAGAGTGAAACTTTTCTAGAGAAGCATCTCTAATTGGGTTTGGACATGCATTTTTTGAATTTTTTTATCACATTCTATGGGTTCGACTTTGTACATAAAATTTTTTTTTCACAATTTTCGGAGCTGTAGTTTTTGAACAACAGCGGATTGAAATCCGCGACTAAATGAACAGTTATGACGTCACGCGAGAAAGAGCAGTTCCGTAGACGCAGCAACTTTAATGCTGTTTTAAATAACTAAACAATTTTTCAAACCCGTTTTTTTTTAGTATGATACTAATATTTATGGCCAATGATGACGATAAAAGTTGAAAAAAGTAAAATTTTAATATCATGTCCCAACCCAATTGTCACTTGAATTACTTCACTGAATTTGAAGTGATATACTTTCAACACATCATAAGACTTGCAAAAAAAAAAGATTCATGCCCTACATGATCGCAGACCATGATTACTAATTCTACGTTCCGGAAAAAAATCCCACGGCAAGATGCACGCGCCAGTAAATCACCCTCTCGGCCCATTGGCTCGCGCCTTATCGCATTTATAATTAAGCGTCTGCACCTGGAAAGATTAGTGATGGGGAAAAGGCAAGCGATAACGACATAATTAAAGATGTGGGGCACGATGACACGTTGAAGCGTGAATTCAAAGATGAAAATGTATAACAAAACGAAGCGAGAAGCTGCCGGGCAAGCTCGAGTATCTGTTTTCCAACATTTGTCACTTGCCGTTGGAACACTTGAAAGGCCGCGAGTGCGCGCGTTTCGCGCGATACGTACCGGTTTCGCGTTCATTACGCTTGACGGAACCGGTTAATATCGCGTCAAAAGCCGCGTTTTTTGGAAGCTGTCTCCCCTGGGATAACGGTTTCACCCCGGGCGAATCAGATCCTTCGAACGTCGGAGAACTTGTTTTTGCGCGCGATGCATATCGAATTCGTTTACGCGACATGCCGGACATTAAGATGTGACGTTTCAATGTTGTCTTATCTATTATTAAAGCGACTTAACGCGTGTGCAGCCGTAACCGTTGGCATTGGCCTCGTCGTCGACCGAGATATGCATTCCGGTCAGAGCAAGCATGTGAAACGTATCCGAGACCAATAAAAACGTCAACGGCCTGAAATTAAACTTCAGCGCGAGTCAAAGTCAATGCTGGAAGTGAAAGTGTTACGCAAGGTTTGGTAGCGGAAACAGGACTTATCTTAGGGAAGTTGCGACATTAACGTAATTCAGAAAATGAAAGACTTTTCTCGTATTCTAGTCTAAATTGACGTTTCTTAACTAACGTTCTATTGTCACTCGGATATGCTCCAGAAGTTTCCAGATTATTTTGAGGAATTCAATTTTCACATACTCAATAATATTCTTTTATAGTAACATGAGCTTCGAAAAAACAAGGAGAAAAGAAGGCCTTATTTTCAAGCATTTACTACAATATGAAATTATTTCCAAAAAATGTGAAATACGTCTACTCGCCTAATCACTAATTGTTCTATTTGCACGACAATCTTTCGTCATGACATTCCTCATAGTGAAGAACCGTTGATACAGTTAAATAATTGTAGCGGAAGAATCATTGTATACTTCCCATTGTACGTTGAACTGAAAAGATTAATTTAATTCAAACAGACAGATCAAGACTTGAAGAAACTCATTCTTTGAATAAAGTATAATGCGATCGTGTCATAAATTTAATAGACATTTATACTACTGTAAGATTTTCTCAGAAAACTATGATAATTTTGCAACCAGTGGTCTTGCAAACAAGTATACGTAGTGCGTCGCTGAACTATCATTGTTTTTAATTTTGAGCGCACCTCAAGCTGCTGCAACACGAGGCGAAGGCAGTACGATATTCGCCATTACGACAATTATTAATGCGCTACATGCAACTTGTTCGAGAGGCCGATACATTCTGTCAGTCTCAACTTCTCTTTCATACACTTTTACTATCCCATGTATTACAGTTCTTATTTTTCTACATAAATGATGTTTTGAATCCATCACTTCTACATGCGTAGATTTGTGCGTAATTTTAATGTAGGTATATCTTTACAAATCAGGGAATATCACTTCAAAAAAATCAACTACATCTGGAATAAAATTACTTTCTCAGGGTATTCAAGAAAATTTTATCTTCTGGAAAATAGTATTGATAAGACTTAACAGAAACTGACTGTTATGTTAATGATAAGAATCAAAGCGATTAGCAGGAAATAGTTTTTTGACTCGAACGGAAGTAGGGAAAAAAGCAGCATGCAAAAGTTGCAAGAAAATCGAAAAGGTTTATGAATTAATCGCCTTCTCTATCAGAGACATTAATTTAATGCTCAGTGTGCAGATTGCGACAACAGAAATGTAATTAATAGAGGGCTTTTATATGAAAATGAATTTAATTGCAAATACTTTTGAACTCTTCTTCAATCGAACGTTTTCAGTTGGCTTTAACCAAGAACACTAGAATAAGGACCCGCATAGCCCTATGCTTGGCCATGTAGGCTGTTGAGGCACGATATGGCAGTCGGTCGTGCCTCCCACCAATCGCGCTGACGTCAGCTACGTCCATAGCTTTCTGCTAAGCCTTATGCATGCTTGAAGCTTTCTACTAGTCCCAGCTGTTTTCGGGGTTATATTTTGTTTGTTGTTTTTGGAGGATTATGTCGGGTTATTAGTTCATGTTAATAAATATTGTCTTAAAATTTCGCAATTTTTCGTGACATATGGCAGAGTGCTGTATCGAAGGATGTTCTTATATTTCAGCCAATGATAATGTCGGGAAAGAGAACAAAAAAAATTCGTTTAAATTTCCTAAGAATGTAAGAACACTTTACTAGTAACTGTAAATTGTAAAAAATGTGCTAATTCTTCAACAAATATTATGACATTTTTATAAAATTCTGGATTTATAAATTGATTTTATGAAAAATTTGAAAAACTAGTACCATTTTCATACAAAAATTGTATAAAACTGTTTAGTTTCATACAACTCACAAAAATAATTTATTTGTATCAAATAAAAAAAAAAATAACAAAGCCACATACACTGTTGATAGCAATTTTAGACATTTCTCGATTCACAATTTTTCAATTTGACTTTCGCATTTTTTTTTTCGTTTAATACTTCAATGCGTTGTTTACGTTTTGCTCAATATGACGTTTGGCAACGTCTGGTAGGTTAGGTGAGACTCAGTAAATATAGATATACAAGCTTCAAAGCAGCTCAAAATTGGCTGCGCAGCGCAGCCACGAACTATAATACTGTGTATATCTATATATTGAAATCTGCTGCGGACGCTTTTTTACTTCAGCTCCGCAACTAGGCGATGAGCGTCCTTATTCTAGTGTTCTTGGCTTTAAGGGGATCCGAGCGCTGGGCTCGTGCTTCTCTCTCGCTCTGGCGTGGTTCCCATTCTACCCATCTCTCTCGCACTTGCCAGAAAGCCGGTGACGCTCGGATCCCCTTAACGAGTGGAAAAAAAATTCTAAGATAATCGAGAGAATCAGTTGTGTATCTTACGTCATTCGTTTTTCATACTAAATTTTCGGGAAAAAATTAGGTTATAATTTTATGAATAAGATATATTTAAAAATAGACTTTTTATATTTTCTAAGCAGTGGACCCGAATCGTTCATAAACATACAAGTTATTTGGAAATATTGCAATGTAAACGGTACAAACTAAATAGATTTAATTTTTTTGGAAATTTTTACTTGAATTAGACACTTTCTTTCGACACTAAAAAGTTGTAATGTATTTGTAAACAATGCGAGGAATACATTTCTCAGAAAACTTTCTACAAAAAATTTTTTTAAGATGATTTTATAAAGATGTACATATCAAGATTTAAACATTATTAATCTTACTTACTTTATGACTTCTTCATATGATTGTTGGAAAAATTTTTCCTTTGCAAAAAGTTTTTCAGAAATAAATTGATTGGGTTCGATTAACCTCTTTAACAAGTTTTTCCTACCAAAATAGCACTAATATACAAAAAATTTCAATTCATAAATAGCAGTTGAACTTTTCAATGATCATTTATCAATCAAAAAGCAGATGTAATGGTGCAAAATCTTTTCCAGAAACATTTTTAAGTTGATGTAAAATTGATGTTACTGTTGAAAAAAAAATTTATCTGTTATTGTTATTGTACGAGGTTTGTTCAAAAAGTATCGCGAATTTCATGTTTTTTCAAGAATTATTTATTTATTCATGAATATCTATTTTCTCCCCTTCAAAGTAATTCCC
>JAPYZL010092453.1:0-22441 GCA_030522825.1 Platygaster orseoliae
CAAAATGATTCGAGGATTGGAAAAAACGTTATCACAAGTGTATAATGTCTGATGGGGATTACTTTGAAGGGGACAAAATAGATATTCATGAATAAATAAGTAATTCATGAAAAAACATGAGATTCGCGATACTTTTTGAACAAACCTCGTATGATGATGAGTGCTTGAGAACATTCTAGGGCTCTGTAAAAATACTTGAATTATAGATTTTCAGATGGAAACATATCTCAACGTGTCAATGAACACAAATTATTTATCACGACCTATTTTTTTTTTTTTTTTTTAATAATAATGAATAACTGATTGTAAGCTCTTTTCCAAGCACTCAGTCTCTAACAACTGCATTTTATGTGAATAGAACGTTTCCGCCGATTCTAAAATAGCGAAAAAGTAAACGCATATTTGATAGAAAAAACTCTTGTGATTTACAAAGGCTTGAGTGAAACATTCCTGTACAAAAATACATTATTGAAGTCTCGTTCGACGACGTGGCAGAGTCCCAACACGAATTCGTCTCACGTTACCCTCGATGATAATTTTAGAGCTCGAGAACGCGACATAAAAAAGGGCTACGAGTTTTCTGAGTAAAATAAACCTTAACACTGTCTGGTTCTTTAAAGATAAAGTCGTTGGTACAATCTGCTCTTACTCCGCCCGCGATGCACGTTATAAATCGATGACTGTTCGGAATAATCCTCTGGTTGAAATGTTATCCCGAACGCTATTGATTGAGTGCCAAAGGGCATGGGCGTTTCTCAGCTGAGAAGTGACAGAAAAGATTGCTCGAGATCGCGTCGGGCTGCAACTCAATTAAAACGATGGATACAGATACACGTACTAGGAATATTATTTTCTGAAATTCGAGAAATTTATAATTTAATGAAAATTCATTTTCTTATGTCACAGTGAAGAAGAAGATAGAAACAAAATTTTTAATATTTGTGGGTGGTCAACCTTTTTGTTCTAAAATTAAAACATCATAGTGCTTGGCACTTAAAAAATTTCTCAATGAAAAAGCTGAGACTCGTAAAAACTTCATCTACCCTTTGATTTCTATCGCATGTCTAGTGTAGTATAAATAACTTTTAGTGGCCAGGAAATGATTTTAAGTGTTTTTTTATGTTTATCTTATGCAATATATAAGATATAGATAGATAAGATGAAATTAAATATTTCTACATACGACATCCATACGATCGAATTAATGATTTCTTACGCAATTTTTTTTTCTTTTGCCGATTTTCTGCGTGGATCAGTTCAACCGGTTTGAACCACTTCTTGCGGTCACTCTTCGGTTCTTGCGGTCACTTTTTTATTCTTGAATTTGTGTCAAAAGTCGTTCTTCTCATTCGTGACGTTAAAGTTTTGTTGCTGTCTCTGCAATTCACAAATAGTAGGGGTTACAAGTAATTTCGAAGAAATTTCATGCATCTGATTTATGCAGTCAGCGCATAGTTATACCTTTTCTCTGAATATATTTGTGCATCAAACGATTATATTGCGTGACAGGTTTTAGTAATAATTCTTAAGTACTGTTCATTTTTGAGAGCACGTTTCAAATCGTTGTTATTACTGTTCGTGGCACCATCTGTCATTCAAGTGAACAAGATGGAGAAATTCGATAATTCAAGTTGCATCTGGTTGCATCTTTTGTCATGATGATAAAGAGTATTTATTTTGGATATGAAGTATTCCAGATATTGGAAAACCATGTGTCTTCAAGTAATTATTTGTTTTGTTGTTGAGGAGAATAAAAAAACTTGTTTAGAAAACTACTACTCAAATGTTTCACAGCTAATAAACCTTTGTACAACCACACCCTTTAATCAGAAACGCAAACAATCCGCATTATTCAAAATGTAAAAACCACCGAAAAATCCCCTGGTCATCGAAACGTCCGCAGTGTACAAGCACGCGAAAGTCACGCGCAATCCGAGCGGGCGTCATCCTCGTCATTAAATTTTCGCACCGACCACGCGTCGATCGACGACCGCACGTACCTGAATAAATCAGCCAGAGAATGTCGCATTTTTGATCGCAACGGTTAACGCGCGTGAAATGTCCTGTGGCGGCGGCGAATTAAAAGCGTGACCGCGGGCTCCGCTGAAAAGAAATCACTGCAGTCTTTTAACGCGTTTCGTATCGGCGAAACTGACTGGCGCGAACCGTAATGTGTTTCGCTTCCGGACAGCGTTTGCGGCTTTCGAATTCGCAGCCAGTTTCCCGGCGACACGTATCAGCTCGCGAAGAGGAACTACGTTACTTCGCGGCGAATTCATTGAAATTCACGTCGGTCACTAAAGCTGCTGAACTATGGGCAAGCTGTTGCGATCTTTCCTGGGCCCGACAAGAGATTCCACTCTTCATCAGACACGCCGACCTCGGTTAAATATCAGGGATGCGAAATGAATTGCTAGTATTTTTTCCAAAAACCAATATTGAATATAATGATTATAATAAGTGTTGAAGAAAATATTATAATAAGAACTATAAATATAAATATAATGATGAAAAATATAATATAATATATTCAAAAATATAAAATATAATAAATAATCTATGATTAATAATAATAAAAATATATTTCATGATATAAAATAGGATAAATATGATATGTGAATAATATAGAATTATATGAATAATAGTAGAAAAAAAATGATAAAATAATTATAATAGACAACTAAAAAATTATTTTAAAAATAATTATGATAGTAAAAAGTGTTTCTTGAAAAACCAATATTCGATTTTTAACCCATTTTTCAAGAATGTTTATCTCTACGACAAAAAAAAAAGATTTGCAACTAAATTTTTTTTTTTAAGTATGATTTGTTTGTGCTGCTTTGGTATGATTTTTAATTTTGCAAGAATAAAAAGTATAAATATAAATATAATATAATATAATAAAGAACATAATATGTAACAAATAATATAATCATAATAATAACATAAATATCTATCATAATATAGAACAAGATAAAATATGATTTATAAATAATATAAAATTATATTAATAACATAATATAAAAATAATACAATAAAAAATATTAAACTAAGTGGATAATTTAGTACATAATATAAAATAACATCAAATATAAAATAAGGTAACAATAAAAAGTGTTTTTTTTTAAACTAATACTCGATTTTTAACCCATTTTTCATGAATGTCTATCTCTACGACAAAAAAAGGTTTTTCAAATAATTTTTTTTTTCAAATGTATGATTTATTTCAGCTACTTTAGTATGATTTTTAATTTTGCAATTATAAAAAGTAAAAATATTAATATAAATATAAAAATACAATATAATATAATAAAACATACAATATGTAACAAATAATTGAATGATAATAATAATATAAATATACATCAAAATATAGAATAAGGTAAAACATGATGTATAAATATATAAAATTCTAAGAATAATATAACATAAAGGGGCTGTCTATATATTGCGTGACGCGATTTTATATTTGGCTCTCTTTTCTCCTAACCTCGAATCATATTTGTGTCTCTTCAATCGCGTCACTCAATATATATAGACGGCCCCAAAAAAACATTAGTAAAATATTTTAAAAAATAAATAATTATTGAAGTAATATAATATTATCTACAATATAGAATCATGTAATAATAAAAAGTATTTTTTCAAAAAACAATATTTGATTTTTAACCCATTTTTTAAAAATGTTTATCTCTAAGATGAAAAAAGGTTTTTAAACAAAATTTTTTTGCTAGAAAGTATGATTTATGTAAGGTGCTTGAGTATGATTTTTTATTTTACAATTAATAATTTTAATTAAAAAAAAATGTACTGAAAAATAAAAAAAATGTACTAAAGCTGCCCAAATAAATCGTATTTTGAAGAAAAATGTTTGTTGGAAAATTTTTTGTTGTTGTAGAAAAGAACATTCTTGAAAAATTAGTTAAAAATCTGGAATCACCTTTCTTGAATAATTATGTTGTATTTAAATAAATATTATTAACATTCAAATAATAATTCTATTCAATTTTACTTTTTTGATGATGAAAGTTGCTTCTTTTTATTATTCCTTGAACTTATTTTATAATATTACGTACGTCCAATAAAATTCTACTTAAATTTTCACTCCTGTCTTGTGTTTTTTGACAATCAAACCATTTTTTTTTTTTTGAGTTATGCAAATAAATTAACAAATAATATTTTTGGTAATTAGAAACCACGCTTCTTCTAAAATAATCTATAAAAAATATAAACTTTAATTGTTAGGTTCAAACTATTACTTCCGAATCAGCATATTTTTTGCGAAACTTGTGGTGTGTTTTCCGGTCCATTTCCTATTTTCAAAGTTATCCACGAGCAAGAAAATAAAACTCATCAATGTTTCATGAATATCAGATTCACTTGAAGCTACAGTATTTTATTTGAGCTTTTCATCGCGTATTGGCGTTTTCCATTTGATGCATATATATTCCCTTTTAGTGGTTCTTCATAAAAAAAGTGAAGTCAGAAATAAAATGAAAAATATAAAAAAAGTAAATGTTTAAAAAGGAAAAAAAAATTTGAAACTAAGAATATAGTGACAAAAGAGGTCTAAAAAAACTAACACGTATTCTTGAATAAATTTTGAAAACAACAAACACTGTTATTTATGAGCAATAAATATCTTAGATGTATAATTTACAGTTTAAATGAATGATACATATATATATACATACATACATACATACATATATATATATATATATATGTATAAATGAACTACCCCTTAGGTCCTCATGTTGAGGACATAAAAAAGGCAATAACAATTTTTTTCAAATCGTTGAAAGAAATCGTTCATAAACATTTACTACATGCGAAAAAAATCCTAAATTAAAAATTATTTCTTCATGCTCTTTTTCCTACTTCATCACTTTTTTTATTCTTAGAGTTAAAAACGGAACTGAAATATACCTCGATTTCTTCCAGATCGAGAATACTATTTTCTGACTACCTGAAACATTCAGTGAATTTTCTAATTCGTTAGTTTGAAAAAATATATCCAAAGTAAGAGCAAAATTACGATTTCAACGATCTTAAAATAATAATGAGTTAATCTAGAAGTTCAGAGGATTCAATACTTATATAGAAATTGGAAACGACTTTAAATTTACGAAATCTGAAAAGTGTTCTTATTTTCATTCTAAAATGGATAAATCCAGAAATATGAAAATCCGCAAAATTACTTCTCGAGATGTTTCAATCCAGTTTAAAAATAAGTGAAATGTGACATTTGAAAATATTCAGTAAATTCATTCTACGAATAGCTATCTTTAAAATTTTCCATCCTCAAATTCGATTATTCCAGAATAAAAATATGTTGGCTCTAGATATTGAGTGAAAGTATAATTTTAATACAGAAAGCTCCATTGCAAAAATCGACTCAAATTATAAAAGTTTTTTTTATAATTTAAATTAACAAAATAATACAATGTGCAGAATCAAGTTGTAGATTCTGAAATTTATTCATAGAAATCTTTCATACTAAGTACACGTGAATTAAGATGTAAAATGTCATTTGAGGGAACGTCTTCCATCAAATTTTTCTACGGAACTGAAAGTATTTCCCCGTAGTCAATGCCGTTTTTTTGATGAAACCCCGCATTTTATAATTTGTTAACCCATTTTTTTCTTCTTCTTGCTTTAAATTACCCCAACATCCACCGTTGCATTTGAACTAATTCCCTGAGATTTCCGTATCTTTTTCCTTGCTCAAATTTCACGTTCATTTCGGATTGAAATTTTTTCATTCAACAAAAAGTTTCGGGTTCTCTTATTTACCTTGGTAAACTTTAATTTGATGAAGTCATTTCACCGAGATGTTCGGAACGGAGCTCTGTGCAGAAAAGGCAAAAAAAATCAACGTTTGTATTTCGTGTCTCATCTTGCATTTTGTGCAAAGCGTGAAAAATAGCTTTGTTGTCGTGGCAGTTGGGGACACGAGCGCAAAAAGCGAGGCAACGATGAATATTAATTCGGAAAGACAAAAGCGAGGCTGGAGTTTATGCCTGGTGAAAGTGCCATGGAAAAATAATATCCGCTTATATGAACGACATGAGCCTGCCTTCGTCGCGTATTTAGGATCAAAAAATGGTACAAATTGTCGAGGAGAGAGATTTGCATACTTGTTTCCGAAAAGTTCAAACATTATCATGTGTGGATAAGATTGTTGTATGTCGGAAATTCACGTTGAATATGGGTGAGGTGGAAGAGGTTAAAAAGAATTTGCTTTTGAGGTGACTGGAGATGCACGTTTTTTCAGCATTTTTTCTTTATAAAGTTGAAAACATGAAATATTTTAATATTTGTGTTTGTATCTGAACAATGCTAATCTGTGACAGGGTTAATGAATGGTGACAAATTAATTTTTTCTACTTTTCCTGAATTTCGAAAACCGTATACACGAAAACTTAGTATAAAAGCTCGAAAAGCTCGATGCTACAAAAAAACTAATGACGACTGGATGGATTCACTTTTGACGCTACTTGCTACTTTGTTACTTTGTTTCCTCTTTCACGCACGAAATCAGGACCATACAAAACGTACAGCCCAGTGGTTTGATCAGCGGTGCAGAAGCGTGGCGAGAGAAAACAGACCACACCGACGTGCAATACTCTTTGTAAATAATCATCCTTCAAAACACCTTTTTGCGTGACTTCTCAAACCGACACGAAACATTCATCTTCATGATTCTGCGTGATAAAAACCCAAGCCAAAATGCCTTTTTTTCTGTTCAAGGATTTCTTCATTTTCCTTTTACATATCGGCAAACTCTGTAAATCTAAAATTACCCAATTTATGTTTTTATCGAAATGGACTGAGAAGTATTTATAAAGTAATACAGTAATCATTGACCATTGAATTAGAAAGAAGTTCATTAGTTTCAGTTTGAAGATATTTTTTCTTCTGGTTTCCGCCCAGAAAAAGGTCACCTAATGATACAACATTGACAATTTGATTTGGAAGTCGAAAAACAGCTTTTATTCCAATTCTATCATTACAATTACATGTAGCTTACGATGTTATACATAAGTTATAGGTACTTGTAACTATTTGAATCATTTATCCTCTACTCACTCAAGATATTTCAAGTGCAGGATACTGTCTGTTAAGTACTGATATGCTAGTCGATATTAAAATTCCATCGGTCACCTTTCCGAATCACCGGAAACGCCTCAGCCATGATTTTCCCATTCACGGGTAATTCATTCAAGTCCGAAATCACGGAAATTAGCGTCGATCTAGCGCGTAATTGAACGAAGGACCGCCATTTTTAATTGACGCCCGAGACTCACGGATCGAAAATTAACTGGTTCCTTTGATAATTACATAACTTCTTGAAAGAAAAGCGCTCCATTGCCGATTGAGAGGAGGTTCGGGGTGAAAAAAGCGAGCTTGGCCGCGTAAAGGGCTCTTAATTCCGTTGAAAATTACTACCAAGTCGTCAATTCGTTGCCATGGCAGCGTTAATATCGTGCCCAGGCAAAGAGCGCCGAAGAGATAAAAGTCTTTGCCGAGTGTATATTCGCCAAGGCTGAAGAGCCTTATAAAACCGAGCAGGTGGTACATATTTCGATGCTTCGTTGTGGATCTTCGAGACTTTTGCGGTGAAGAGATGGCGGGGTAAGGGAGGTCCGAAGAGAGAGAGGGGCGGAGGGGGGAGAGGTAGAAAAAATCAAGAGTGGAGTGGAGCGTTACCTTGGGTGATTGCAGCCAGCAGGAGGCTACAAAAGCAAGATCATGCACTTGCAGTGAAGAGGATGGTAGGAAGGGAAGGGGGGAAGGGGTCCAGTGACCTTGATGCGCGTGGTTCTCGCGTGCCCGGGTACTGACGGAAACGTCCGAAGCTGGCCGAAGCGATCGGCTTGGAGAACGTCGAGAGCCCAAGCCCAAGAGCCCCGAGGGCTTTGGCTACGGAAGCCAGGGCGTATTGGGTATCTATCAGGTTTCGCAACCAGATAAAAAAGCGGAGATGGTTCGAATTATTTATTTTTGATTCTGGTGGAATCCGAGATGATAATGAGGATGTTGGTGTGTAAAGATGAGTAGTGTTAGTTGATAACAGATGAGAAAGAGGCTTGTTTGACAGGAAATTATGGTCTCGTCTAATCAGTACAATATTAGTTTTCGAGCCTACCCCGAAATTAGTGATTCTAGATGAATGTTTGGTCTTGAGTGAATGTTTTTGCTGGATTCCAAGACTACTTAACTACCCATTCTCAGTTCGAACTAAAATTTGCGTAATATCATGTTTTGTTTCCGATTACCTATGACCACCAATCAACCATTTGAGTTTGACTCAAAACGTCAAAAGTTTATTCATCCTTAATTTCCCTATATTCACTGTATCATCTTCGCATCTTTGCGAAGACCTTCACCATAAAAATTCAATTTAACGAAATCCTCAACATCTATCCCTAAACATGAAACCAACCAACAGTTTCATGATAATCCTGTCCCAAGATCTAACAAAATACTCAGGGTTTCCTATCAATGATTCTCAAAAGTAATAGTTGTTGAATTGTTGCTACGTTTCTAAGTGATCATTAGTGATATCGACCAGTTCATTCAATACGCGCCGCGCATAGCCCCGCTCGTTTTCATTACGATTGCGCGGCGTAATCTAAATTGCGGCCAGGTTTGACGGCTTGCATGTCGTTTATCTGGGAGGCATGCAAATCCACCCTCGAAGAAATCAAACGACGTCTCGAGAAATTCGCGTGAACGCGAGCGAGACCCCCGCCACATGTAGTTGCGGCCGCATCAGGAAGTTTTCTAGTCTCACGTTCCAGGACAAATGAAACATGCCGAGACGTAGCTGGCATCGGGAGTTAACTCCGGCTTTTATCGGAAGGGGCAAGTGCGAAAAAATGCGAAATCAATGAGAGAGGAGGAGGAAGAGGAGGTTGGGACATCCGGCGCGTAAAAGACCGCGGTAAAGGCGGATGGGCGCAAGCAAGACTAATGGGCATGTTGCCTCCGACACGGTTGAGCGACACTGGGGGCTGCGTGTCTGTGGAGTTGAAATACCGGTTCTATCTTGGCAACTAGTTCGTCCTTCGGATAGATGCGCCGGCAACCAGGCTGGTCCCTATGTGAGGAGAAAGATCTTGTCAACGAAACGTCAATTACACTGGGCAACGAAAAAAAATTTTATGTTCGGAAAGCATGTTTTTTGCGAGATTCTTGAAAAGGGCGTGTCTACAGTGAAATTGAGCAGTTTGCTGTCCACGGACGGCAAAACTCCGATTGACGGTCGGTTATTGTGTCGACGTAACGTGCTGTTGGTCAGAATCTGACAGTCAATATTTTCAGTTGTTGCAGTAGTTCGTTTGTCCTTATCGCTCCTGTAGTCTTCCTTCTTTTTCTTGAACCGTGCATGAAAAAAAAAGATTAAAACTAGATGGCAGTAGTTTTGAAAGATGAAAGTAGACGAATTTCATCTCTCTTACTTTCAACGCGCTTCATGCGATTGTCTACGACTCGTCCAGAAAACATCGTCCTCGCCCGTGAACGGTAAAATATGGCTCGGTGATACACAGTACACTATTTTGTTTATGTACTTCTTAAACCTCATAAACGAACCCCCGTGATATTATTTTATCTAAACTTTTGAATATAGAAACCAATTTTTTCAACAGTTAGTGCTCGATTTTTTCTAGTGAAAACGTAAATTTATGTATTTGAAGTTAAAAAATCCATTATTTAAATAAAATGAATTTCAAAAATTTTATACGTCGGAAAATTTAATACTTTTGTTTCAATAAATCGAATACTTCTAATGACATAGCTCATACTCGTATAATTCGTAATATCTTGAACTCAATTTGCATGATGAGGGTTGGAATACATTAATAAAAGTTTTAAGTTTAGATATTTTTTTCTGTTTTCGCAATTTTTCATAAATATTCAAGTATCATAAGATTTTTAATACTTAAGAAAAAGGTACTTATTACAAATTATAGTTACGAACAGTTTCTACTGCATTATCACAAAACTATATCCGAAAATAAATTTTTATTGAATTATAAAATGCATTTTAAGAGTTTATTACACTTCTTGAAAAACTATATGATACTTTCCAAATTTTTCGAAATGTTTTTTTTTTTAATTTTACAGAACATCTAATATTCCCAACGCTTTTAAGTTAACAGTGTCATCAATGTTTGCTTTTTGCACGTCATTCACAGCGTAAGCGTTTAAAGTGAAAAATTATAATTACAGTTTATCCGATGCATATAATTAAACTGTCCGTCGATAGCTTCTATAATATTCCGGATCAATATTGTTTCCTATGGTTTCAGATTAATTTGTTGGCAAATATTAAAAATCATTAATTTAAGGTACACCTTGGGAAGAGAAAATTTAAACAAAAAAATAAATTTATTCTTGAAAATGGCGAACGAAATATTTTTTTCAATGAAAGCAGCTTTGTGAATGGTAAACTTATTTAAAATTCGACCTAATAATTTTTAATTGACTGTCCATTTATTTGACATTTATCCGGTGCAGGTAAATATTTATTTATTAAATAAATATTAAGTATTAAATATATAAGTAAATATTTATAATATTATATATAATATTTCTCACGATATCAAATGCACAATTATTTGATATTAATAATCATTTCTCTCAGTGTGGCACCTTTATTTGACTATGTACGAATTGAATTATTTCATTAGTAGATGTCGATATAAATAATAAATTTTATCCTCTTGTTGCGGAAAAAAAAACAACCAGGAAATACATTGCTTATGATTTTTAAATAGCTTAAATACGTTCATTGACATTAGATTATAAAATTGAAAATTAGAATGGGTTTTCTGTAAGTTAATTAAAAAAAAATTATGTTTTACCGATATCCACGTATCTGTTTCTTAGAGGACGTGTGTATTTTGGGAGTATTTTCTACGTAAATAATACAACCAGAGATTTTATTTTCATGTCGCAGAATGCGAAAACTCAAATTAAATCTTATTTCAGTGATGTTAATTGTAAAATGATTTTTCCTTATAAAATATTTTTAAACGAATTTATGAGGTCACCAATTCTGATAAACGAATTAAGACTCATACTATTTATAATGTGTCTTTTAAAGGCTGCCTCTTATTTCTGACAAATATTCATTCCTTATTTAATTTCACTCCAATTAGAATGCATTTTTGAAAAGTTACGAATGTATTTCAACACATTTTAAGAAACTCTCATTAATTTGTAACTCAGAAAACCATTAAATATGCAATCAAATTTGATTATTGACTTCAATCTTTATGTTCTGCTGCATTTATAAATCGAGTACTCTCTGACACAGTTCTTCATCCGTCGATTTTATTAAATCAGCATTAAACTTTAAATAACGTGATTGATCAAGAAGCTCAAGAGTTTTTATCTGGATTCAAGAGTGAGCTTTCGAGCTTTTTCTCGCGTATATTTAGATCCTGATAGCAAGATGATTTTGTCGAATAGGGAGTCACGAGATTTACGATGCGAGGGATTGATTAGCTTTTGACTAACGGTTATCGTACTGAGTGAAGAAAATGTCCTCGGAGTCCATGATGACTTGTACAGTTAATCAGTTGCACAAAAACAAATTCGCTCGGAACATGCGCGAGTGATGCCATATATAAATTTATCTCTGAAAAACTGACTGAAGGAGAAAGATAAGAGCTTCAGCGCCTGATCGAAAGATGGTATTAAATAATGTACTCGTTTTGATATCGAAAGGACGATATTATTTGTCGGTTTTGTGATAAGACGTTTGCAGTATTTGAATTTTTCACGATGAAAATTTATTCATAAGCAGTTCTTGTGATTTATAATGTCTTATCATGATGATCGAAATTAAAATTAATGAAGGTATTATCTCTTGTCGTTTAAGGCTTTCAACGATGACGATTCGAGTAACAGATTTAATTCATATACATAAGTTGATTTACTTCCTATTTTGATGATATGACCTTTTTTTACTTTGCTGTATAACTGTTAACATTTTTTATGTTCTTTTCAAGTGAAATATCTTGTTTTTTCTTCTTTTATTCACTCTCACGATAGAATTCGAACAATTGCGAACCAAACAGACTTTGAGGGCAAAAAAGAAAATTCGCCTCGCATTGCTCCAGGTCGTCTAATAATCTATATTTTCACGTGCCGTGCTTTGATTGACTATTAAAAAGTAATATCGCGCGCTCGAAAAATGTGAATTGCAGGCACTTTCGCAATTATGCGCGGCCTTGACGAAGAAATTGCAGAAGACGTCCTATACTCCGACCAATACTTTATTCCAGCGAGTATCCACTTTATGTTGTCAATAAAATTAGAGCACTTATGCTCAAAGTTAAAAGAACATACGAAGCTCGTATATTTTTAACATTAATGCTAGCTAAACATTCCTCTTTGAAGTAAAGATGAAAAATAGCAGCATGGACTTTTTGCTCTTTATCGCACGGTAGCAACGTGCACAGTATAAATATAAACAGCGGCGTTATTCTAGTTACGATAACATTCGGAGCCGATAGTAAATGAAGCCCGTAATGAATACATCGAAGATAAGCGTATATTTGCAAAGGTACTCGCTACACAAGCACGCAAGATTGGATTGAACGCTGAAAATATCAATTATATTTCGATCGCGATATTCATTGTTGGTAGCAAGTTTAATAGAAATGGTATAGAATGAAAATCTAGCGTTAGCTAACGTTGAGATATTCATTATTCTGATTTACATAGATTATGTACGAGTATTTCTTTGTGCGTGGAAGACTCAATTATTTTTCTACTCTACTACATTGAAGGAAGAATCTGGTATTTTTATTTGAAAAATGATTTAATGAGGGATGAGGATGAATATCTAAGTTTTCAAGATATGAAAATAAATTATATGAAATATTTTATGTCGAATTCATTAATATATATTTTTCTTTAGAAATCTGGTAGTATATTTATAATGTATATACGTAAAAAAACATTTATTTTTTGACATAGCATTTTTGACTCAAAAATTGGAAGTTGTAGTAAAATCTATTTTGTATAAATCTAACTACGTATTCGAAAAGTGATTTGATTTTGAACTACAGTTGAAAATATAATATTTATGCTTTATGGTAATTCTTCCAAATTTTCTGAGTAAAAGTGATCTATCATTTTAACCTTGAAAGTTAAGATGTTTCATTTATTTAGTGAAAACTGCTTTGAAATTAACTGATTATCAAAATTTGAATGATTATGCATAAAATATGTAGAGCTAAATATATTCATGTATAAACATATAAATGTTATAAATTCCATTCCTTTCATATCAAAAAACAAATTTGACGTTCAAGAAAGATTTGCAAAACCTAAATAAATCATATTTGAATCGAAATTCTACTGTGCTATAATTGGAAAAATTAGAGTTGTAGAATTTTATGAAGTTTCATAGTGAATTAACTTTCGAAACAGTTTTTGGAAAAGTTTGGAAAAATTCGTACTTTTATTCTGAATCTCAAATTTTATTATTCAACTCATATTTATTACTTTATTGTCTTTCATTTTTTATTTTCATATTTAATTTACAATAAATGAATTCTGTAGATCCATATTTTGAGAATTTTCAGACTTATCTTTACAGTTAAATGTTGCATTGTCAAAATCAAATTAATTGACAAAAATAAAGGCAAAAGTGGAAAATTTCAACATTTCATTAGATTTCCTTTTTGGTTTGTGTGCTAAGAAAGATTTCGAATTCAACATCCTTGAAACTGCGATATTCCAAGTTTCTGAATAAAAATGATTCAAAATAAATATTTATGTTCAAAGAAGTTTTGGAATTCAACATACCGAAAGTTCGTTTAATAATCAATTTTTAATTACTGAAACGTTAAGCGAATTTTCAACTCGATTAATTCTCTTGATTAACATCACTCTGCATAAATCAATTCCAAAATTGAAATTTTTTCAAGGAATCGAAAAATCGAAACAACATAATAAGAACACTATACATAGTTTTAAAATATTTAGTTCAGAAGGATTAAATTTAAGAAAATAAATAATAATGCAGGCGCATTTTGAAATAAAAATTGACTACTTACCTCATCAAAAGGCTTTTTTTCTTCCTTTTCTTTATTCAAGTTTATGTACAATGAAAATATGAATCTAAAATGCAAAGTTTTTTGCAAAATGCACTAACTATTGTAAAAGTTTTTATATACTTCAGCTACAATTAACTGGATTTATAATTGAACCTTTGACATTAAAAACCCATCGTATTCACATATAATTTCAGTAATAATGAAAAAATTCTAATAGAATTATAATCTAACAAGATCGTTAATCGCTAATTCGGAATCATGCAAAATTGGTGTGATTTTTCAGAGAACTAGCATGAATTATTACGATCCTTTTTCCATTTTTTGGTAATAAAAATTGAAATCATACGCAAATTCAATTAAAATTTGACATCGAATGCTTATTCTATAAATGATAGAACTTAAAAAAATACCATTCTAATTCAATATAATCGAATGATAATGTGTTCCGAGATAGAATACTGAAATAATCTCTTCAACGTCTAATTTTTCGATAAAAAAAACTTAATAATATAATCACAAATATAAAAATACTCACTTAATTTTTTTCTTACAGCAATGACAGAAAACAAATGAAAATCAAAAAATTTTTTCCTCGTATATCACCATTATTCCGCAAGCTACGTGAAACATTTTTCATTAGTTTTATATACCTCAAAAAAGGAGTATCGACGTGACGTCGATATCAGATGTTGGACACAAAAGTAAAACCTACTTCAACTCAGCAAGAATCCTTTTTCAGATGTTTCACCCCACTTCACATGACAGGAAATTGACAGTAGCGTGCACTTTGAAACCAGTATCAGTTGCAGATAAAGAATCGCAGAAATTGATGATTAAATATTGCCAATCACTAATGGTATTTGCGGAAAAAAAGTTCAATCTTCTCATGCGATTACATTAATTAAGAAAAAATGTACAAACAATTACAGATACTCGAATTGTTGATACAACGTTTACAGTAGAATAAAAATGAAAACGAATTCTCGTAAAATAATTAAATTCATTTCATATCCAAAATGAGTTTGATTGTGCACTGCAAATGTCACGCTAATTAAATCGATTATCTTGATATCGCGAGTATCTTATTCTGCATTTACTGAATCGCAAAGTCAAAATGCAAATCAGCGAGGAATATAATCAGTTTTAATCGGTGGAATTATCAAGAGAAAACGCCTCGACGAAATAGGAATGTTGGTCTGGAATCGCAGTGAGGCGTAATCACGTGCACTGTTCACGGAGAAGTCAATTACACTTTTCATACCAACTTACAACGCTGACAACAATTTATATTTTAACTTTCATGCAAAAGCGTGGGCACAAAGCGACGTTGTGCATTAATTTATAATAGCGATTTTACTTTTTAATTGAACTGGTTTGGGAAGTTTTGAAGCGTTTAAGCCGGGAAATTTTATGGATCGGAATTCAAGTTTCTCGGCAACGGCTGATTTTCATTACAATTTGTATTGATCGTATAGTGAACAATGAATATCGTGATCGTAATACGACTAATATTTTCAGCGTTCAATCCGATCTTCCGAGCTTGTATAGCAGGCACCTTTGCAAATATACGCTTATCTGCGATATATTCATTGCGGGCTTCATTCGTTATCGACTCTAAATGTTATCGTAAGGAGAGCGAAATTGCTGTTTATCTCAATAGTGATATGTAAAAATCACATCCTGCTTCCGCAGATTGTACGTGTTAGTCAAACAGAGTATCACTTTGTTTTGATTAATCGTTGGAAGACTTTTTTCTGATCCTCAGTTTAAGAAGTACTTGTACTATCTCAGAGTATTCAAACTTGAGTCAGGAGCGTAGGAAAAAATTTCGGAAGGGGTTATGTGGAAAAATGTGTCTCAGTATTATTTTCTTCAAAATATCTAAGAATATTGTTATTTGGATTACTTAGATTCTTACAGCATCGAATTTTATAAGGCTATACAGAAATTCTTAATATCACACGGAGAGGGAGTTTTGGTTACAGCAATCATTTATCCAGTAATATATGAACCCACCAAAGTTTTGGGTAGTACAACTAAAACTCAGGGTATGATAACCAAATACTTGGTTATTGTAACCTAAGTATCAGTCATAAAAATTTCAAAGGTTTATATTTTATTAAATCAATGGTTGCTGTAACCAAACCATTTTTCTCTCAGCAGAAAACGTCACAAGTTGTATATAATTATACTGAGAAAAAATGAAAAAAAAAAACCAAAAGTATTAGAAAAATACCAAACTCTAACTACAGTGATTTGAAGTATCACGAAATTCGTGTAACATTATTCTTAAATACGCAAAAGAAAAATGTTGGACCAAAGACTCCAAAATTCACATAATTTTAGAACTCCGAAATTCGTAATTTTCGAACCTTATTAACAAAACCAGATCATCAAAGATTGAAGACCATGAAGTCCTAAAAGAGCGAGATTTTTTTAAGTATATCAGGAATTTATTAAGTTTTCATATTTTATGTGATTCATACACTTTTGCCGTGTAATTTTTTTTTTCAAAATATCATAAAATTTTATAATTCACCTTACGGATTTCTTGAGATCCATGCTAAACTATTGAAATTTACAACGACTTTCAGTTTTGATCCTAGTAACTGTGATTTTTATAAAACGGTTTATAAAAAAAGTTTTTTTAAAAACTTCATAAAAATATATCGGTTTTATGAAACTGTGTTTATAAAAAATGTCGATGTTTATAAACAAAGTTTTATAAAAAATATCGTGTGTTATAATAGCCTTGACGTTTCAAAAACCTTATAAAACCGACAACATTTTATAAATAACTACGTACTTTATAAATGTCTTTATAAAAGCCTTTATAAAATTTTTTACAGTTTTTATAACCCTAGTAATTTTGAATCTCGTATGTAACCATATATGAAAAAAAAATTATTCATTCTCAAAATTTATTAATTTATTCTTTGACACAACGGCAATTAAGTAAACAACAATTTTCTGCTAATAATTAACTAAGTGTGTATATGTATCTGAAGAATTGAAGGCGCCAACGTGATTCGAGAACCCAAGTCTCTGGCATCTGTAACACATATACGATACCAGTGAGCCATAGTATGGTTTGTAATGAGTTGTAAAAATTTACTTCACATTAATCTCCCAGAGAAATAAGCTCGCAGTCAGTATTCATTATTATTTTATTATAATTATATAATATATATAATTGTAAATACTTCCAGGAACATTTTTTACAAACATTTGTAGGAAAACCAGTTCGAGTTTTTCGTGTCTTAGAAATTGCAAGAGAAAAGTACTAAAGAACGAAATTTACACGATAAAATTTTTTCACAATTTATCATACACGCATGCAAACAGATAATAATAATTTTTTCATAGTTTAATATACACATATACTAACAGTTATTCAATGAAAGTTTTCTAAAAAATGCCAAGAAACTCGTATCTGTATAAAAATTAAAAGTGTATAAAAACTATCTGTGTTTCATAAAGGTTTTGTGATTTTATAAACAACTTCATAAAACTTTCTCGTGCTTTATAAAGTACTTTGTAAAAATATGCATGCTTTATAAAGTATTGTATAAAAACTGTGCTTCTTTTATAAAGTACTTTATACAATACAGCACACCTTATAAAGTATTTTATAATACTTTTCCAAATTTATAAACATTCTCGTGCAATTGAGGAATATAAAAATTCTCTTTTTATAAAGTATGACTGTTTTTAAACTTTTGTTTTATAAAAAAAAATTTTTTTATAAAACTGTGTTTATAAAAACCGACATTTTTTTATAAAACCAGGTTTATAAAACTGGCATTTTTTATAAAGTTTTTATAAAATCAGTTTACAAAAACGGAGTTTTTTAAAAAGATTTGGCGAATTTTATTAAATATTACAGTTACTAGGGGAGTATTTTCATTGATTTCTAATTTATTTGTAGATTGCTTTATTGATTTTTAGAACTCGATGCTCTATAATTCAAATTTTCATTGATTTTTAGTATTTTGAAAAAGTCTGGGAAAATTAGATCAAGGTAGATTTTGTATATTTTTTGAATTTCTAACATTTTTATACTATTTAAGGTTTTCATCAGATTTTGTAGCGTTTTCGAATATTTGTACAGATTTTTGCTATTTTACTTAATGTTGATTATATAAATTTTATATTTGTCTTTAAAACATTTTTTTAGAATTCGATGGTTTACAGTAAAATATAAGTTTATATGTATTTTATCTATGACTCTTGATTTTTCAAAGAAAATTTCTTCTGAGAGTTCTTATACTTTTAATAATTTTTCAGAGGTAATTTATAACTTGGAATACTTTATGGTTTTTAAAGAATTTATAACAAAATTTTTCGGAAAAAATTGGTCGTAATCGAGATAAGTATATTTAATATTTCTTGTGTTACAGAAAGTTAAAAAAAATTTATAGAGTTATATCGTTCGGTGAAGAAATTTCAAGATGATAAGTACGATAACTCCGAGTCACTGTTCATAATCCTTTATTTAACAATTGAGCTTTCGGTGCTAAACATTGCACCCTTTTCAAAATTTCTTTCAAAAATATAACCAATTTTTAACAAAAAAGCCAATGTAAACAAAAAATCACAAATAACTTACTTACAATTATATGAGTGAGGAAGCAAAATTTCAACACTTCATATCTTCATAAAAACCAATTATCATATTACAGACTATAGATAACTCTCAAATTTTCTGAAAAACAAAAACCAATACAAATCGATAAAAATCAAGAACAAGCACGGAAACAACAAAATAACAAAAAAAATTAAATAAAATTAAAAATATTTCTCCGGAATTGAAGACTTTGTGATGAACTTAACTTAAGGAAAAGTAAACCTAATGAAAAATGTATAGGTGAAATAGTGTCAAACAAATTGTATTCCAAAGTTCTTATCAGCAGTCTCGATTGCTGCAAGTATCTATTTTTGAAATTCCTCCAACTCCCCGAAGTCTCCACTATCTCTCCAATTTCCTTCGCAAAAATCCTGACTCAAACCCATCCGGTCACTCGACTTTCACCCAGAGCCAGTGCCAAGCTCCGGTCGCAAGCGTAACAAGACAATACTGGCCATCGGTAAACAACTTCTTCCGACCATTTATTTGGCGCGACCGGACACGTACGCGGTTCGTGATCGCGGTGTGGAATCGCGACGCGTTCGGCCGTAAAATTGGCCCTTCTCCCGTCGCCCCAAATCTCTCAAGTCTGACAGAAAAATTGTCGTGCCTAATTACTCCTTCAATCTGGCAGAAGGAATAATCGCGAACTTCCTAATACTTGGGTACTACACGTCACGCGCACAAAAGATTCCCACAACGAACATGTAGGTGTTTCATTGGGGAACCCTGTTGTGATTTCACGTGGAGCACTCGATTGTTTAACTTGCTGCGCCCGGCGCACTTAACATTTACGCGTGCTTTCACGTACGCGAATAAATACAAATACGGGGAAGCTTATGTGCGCACTTCTGCACGTACAACATGTGCTCTCCACGTTTGCATTCGCGTTAAAGAGAATTCGAGCTTTGAGATCAAGAGCTTCCGCTGCCCTCGCGCTACTTGTTTTTGTTTGCCATCCTCTGCAAGATTGATAATTGCTCGATATCCTAGGCTTTATTATCAACTCGGACAGCATTTTCTCATCAGGGAAATTTAACTAGTTTTGCTTTGCGGCACGGAGTAATTTGCTACTCGCTGTTTGCGTTTCTAATCAATCGGTGGATGGGAATTTGCAATTTGTTGGCTTTGCGGGTTGCATTCCAACATGATTTCATAGGTATTTGTTTTGCAGCTTGGTGCTTTTTCTTGAGATTTGAAAACAGATCATAGGTGGTTTTCTGATAAGTAGGATGAAGAAGGATTATTTGAATCGGAATCTATTTTGTGTTGTAAAAAATTCTGGAAGAGTGAAAAATATTTATAAGTAAGAGGTGTAGCGTATCAAGAGACAAGGACGTAATGGGTAAAATTAATATTTTTCTTGGATTGTGTCAAAAATAATACTTTGGTAAAAACATTGTCCCTACATCATCTTTTTCATTTCACAAGTTAATTCAGGATTACTGTAGAATTATTTTTTTATCGATATCGTAAGTCACAATAGTTGAATAACTTCTTATAATTGTTTATGTATAAAATACCCTTCTAAACAACAAATTGTTTTTTTATAAAACAAAGAAATACTCAATTTTTTATGTAGCCACCATTGGTGAAAAATTGATGTAATTTTGAGTAAACTACTTGTTATTCTTGTCATTATTATATTGTCATGATTGTTAATTTCCTTACATATTGGTGTTCAAAGACTTTTTAATGGCAGTGTACCGAAATTATCGCACTCTCTGAAAACACTCATCATTTAGCGTCATTCAGAAATACGTACATACGAACCTGTTACTTTTTCGTGCTTTTTATTATGTCTCAAACATAATAAGATCCTGTAGAACGAAGACCACTTAAATATATAAAACTCGTTTCGCATACAAAGAAATCAGAAAAAGGCGATAATTGACTGCTAAGCCAACATGTTATTTTAGGGGAACCATTCGCTAGTTACTGCGAAGTTTTTTTGAAAAGCAGCAGAATTCTTTCGTTCTCGCTTTTTTCAGACTCGAAAAGCATCAAATTATGTTGCAAGTTAAATTAAAAATATTAATTTATTATTTATATTATTAATTTAGAAGACATTGCTAATAACATTATTTTTTATTTAATAAAAATACCCGTTTCCTTAAAAACGTAAACGATTGTTTTAAAAATGTACGTTTTTTTCAAATTTTGAATTTACGCACATCATTTTTCATAACATTTTATGTGATATAACGATGAATTTTCGAAGCTAATTTCTTGAAAGTTCACAATGGTAATCATACAAAATTATTTCCTCAAGCTGTCAGCATATATTTTTCCCTCATCAAGAACTACAGACATTATTACACCTATTTCAGATACATTTCACAATATCATTTAATTATATAATATTTTCCTTTTATTATAGAGAACAACGTCATTTATAAAAAATTGAACTTCAACATAATCCTATGGTTATATAAATAAATAATGAGGAAAATAATCTCGTTACTTTTTACAACGCAGTATATCGAGCAAAGATAAATCTTATTCAGTTCTCGTTATTTTGAGAAAAATTGTGAAATGTTTTTTCAATAGATGATTGTTTGTCATTCCTATTGCAGATTTTCAAGAAATTGGCTCCACAAATTGATCGTTATACGAGAAGAGCGTTTCTTTTTTGTTCAGAAAAATCCCTTTGCCTTTTGCTCTTGTCGAAGAAAGCTGATTTTTTCCACGTTCAAAAGTCAGTTTTTTCTGCAATTTTAATATAAAATTTTGATCGTAATAATTCAAACTGACTCTGTACCTTCCAGATTACGAACATTTTCTCTCAAATATAAGTTTTTATTATGTTTGTGGAGAGGCCATTTGTTTGTGCTGCTTTTCAAGAATCAATCATACTACACTGGAACATTAATGAGCTTGAAAAGTGCTGGATGAAATCGCGTCCTTTGGAAAAACTAGCTTGAACGGACCAATGTCGAATTCCTAATGAGCCGAAGGCACGATACTTTGATCGTTTATACGTACTTGAATCGTGCACGAATTACATATTTTTGAACGAGGTTACGATCGATAATCACGTTTTTTTCAAGCTTTATTGGTTACGGATCATTTTGGTTTCATGTGCGTAATAAGATCGGCCTTCGTCTCCGACATTTGTTGCGTGGTCTACTTATCGTATCAAATTTCTGGATGGATTACACGATATTTTTCCAGTTTCTCGCTGTGTAATAAAGCTATTTGCATTCATTTTGCGCTATAAAAGTGGTCTGGAATTTTGTGCCGGAATATTTTCATATCACATACCTTGCACGTGAATGTCATATACATGTCGTGAGCATGCCTCTTAAATTTTTTCAGTACGGTGACGGAGAAGTCTCTTGAGTTAAATTCACCCTTTTTTATTCAGAGAATTCATTGTCAGTGGATTTTTTTCAATTCAGTTTTGTCGATTTTTGCTTTCGACAATACCAGCTCATTGAGCCTAATTCAGAATTATTAATTAATTACTGAACTGTAAGAAATTTATTAAAGAACAAGAATATTTCTGTAATAGTCTTATCACATTATGAGTAATCGTTAAAAATTATTATTTTCCAAGTCATCGTTGAAAACATAAATCCCCAAAAAAATTACGTACATTTACATCAGCTCCAGAAAAAATAGATGGAATAGCATTTGGGAGTAATACCCTCCGTCTCTCATGTTGTTGATCTTGCGTATTTGAAATTATGAACTGCGATTTTCGAAATTGTGATTCACAAAAATGTAA
>JAPYZL010092468.1:0-14987 GCA_030522825.1 Platygaster orseoliae
TCGTTGCATTCTAAGTTTAAGGCATTTTTTTCAATATGTTTTCTTTTTATTTCTCTTGCGCTTTTTGTGAGCTATCAATAAAGTTACAATAACAAAAATGTCGAATATCCATTTGTTTTTCTTCGCAGAGCCTTCATTAAGTATTCACAGCGATTTGTGTTGATATCTGTGCGATTTTTTGTCGGTTTTTGAGAGTGGCCGTCATTACCCCACCATTTTTCTAAATGACGAAAATCAACTTTTTTAAAGATTCTAATTTTTTTTTTAGTTTGAATCAAAATTTTTTAAATCTACCGATATAATTTGTTAGCATTTGAGTTACACTTGTTATCTTAACTTTCGTTTAATTAAAAATGTCAATTTCTGGATGTATTTTGATGCTGAACGAAAACTATGCCGTCATTACCCCACTTTCCCCTACCTTTTTAAGCAAGCGTCGATTATACATGCAGATAATAATATTCGATATAGATTTTTTATTTAGTATCCGATATTTTCTGAAAAATCTCTCGTTTCTACATTTCTTTTTTCTATAGCAATTTTCTAAATTTTTTTTGCAAATATGTCAATAATTTTTTTTATTGGCTCCTAGTGATCAAAGATATATATTAATATAAAATATTTCTGATCCAGTTCATTTCTCTCAGTCACTTGGTACCTCTAGTTCCCAACCACTTTTCCTTTATAAAATTTCTAATTCTCTTCTAACGTCTGCTTTTTCCCTTATCGCAAAATTCCAATATTGGCATGTACGTGACACTTTCATATCGTGCCACGTACGAAGATCAATGAACTGCGATAAACTGGATCGGGGCGATACTTGGTCTATTGATTGTTAAAGCGAGTGAATAAGTTCGTCTTGTGCATGAGGAGAAACTGCAGGAGCTGTCGTTGCTGGTGGCCGATATCTGATTTATACGGTGCGGTTCGCGTCGCGAGGGCGACGCCGCCACCGCCGACGCCGGCAGCGAAAATGGCGGCGTCGCGGCGGCGTCGCCCTATTTCCTGGACGCGGTAAACGAAGCCTCCCCGGTATTTACCGGTCGGAAGTGAACGGGCTACGCACCCTACGTTTACGTTCGTTACTTTGACTACCTTCTAGACGAGTCGAAACTTCTACAACCCGTTTCCGAAGCCTCACATTCCCTCCCGGAAACGAGAGCGACTCGTTAAAAGCATTAGAGGTTAGATGGACAGACGTTACCGAGATATTGTATGTAATTTCAGAATTTCAGCCGGCAGCGTTGCAATGTGACGACAAGTGCCATTATTGCATAGCAGTTGATAGCTACTGAATTAGGCATAGTGTCAATTGTGCACGGGTCGATTGTGCACGGGTCGATTATGTATATTTTTATAAATTTGTACACAGGACTATACAATAATCATTTTATTATAATGTTTATTCGAAAATCATAAAAACCTGATACCTTTTTTTTTCATTATTATAGTAATGAATTTCGAATAAATGTGCACAATTGACACCATGCCCTGAATTGACAAATCATGCAATTTCAAGTTTTTGAAATTTCGCAGGTCTATTTTAGGAATGGCTTTGAGAAATCAGGGATCAGAATTTTCGTATCAATATATTCAATTTAAAATAATTTTCAATTTTTATAAATAAATAATTTTAACATTTATTATAAAAAAAAGAAAAAAATCTTACGTTTTTTTGGTATGGAAATTATAACCCGGAGCCAAAATATAACTCGAACCAGTATTTTCATGAAAGTTTCCAAAGTTATCACACTTTTTTGACCCATTCTCCAACTTTTCCAATTTCTGGATGAAAGTCACAACTTTAGATGTTACCTTCGTTACTTTTAATAAGATACTAAAATTTTGGAATATTTGTCTTCTTTGTGGTAAAACATGTAGGAATAAAATTCAGGTTCTCAAGAGAAATTGTAACTTGGTTCAATGGAAAACTGCCCCAAGCTGAATCGAGGGAAGTCTATTTCAGCGCAAACGCTCTTGGACAAATAAACCTAAATTTGATCTAGCCTGAATCGCTTTTACCGTACGACGACTCGCGCCTAACCAAAGCTGGAAATTTTTATTCCAAGCATATTGAGGTTGCGCTAAAATAACGATCATGAAGCCAGGAATATTTGAATAGACCAAAATGTGCAATTAGTTATTTTACTGAGTCCTAGCCTAACCAGTATTTGGATTTTTTGATGTTTTTTTTCAATATTATAACTTTCATAATAGTTTGTATGTTGCGTTGTTGCTTCTCAAAACGTCTAAATAATTCAGGTTCGTTTTTTTTTGTGTAGATATTTTTTTCTAGCATTTCTATCAAAATTGATAAAATACGTTTTTTTTCTTGGCGCTTAAATTTCGGTTTTTTCATCGAAGAGAATTTTCGAAATATTGGCTAGTAAGTTGATTTTTGTTTATTGCCATATTTATGTCAATTCCTCTTTATAATTAAATACCTTGGCTAAAAATTGGGCGTTTGTTATATTTTTTTTTTCAGTTTGTAGGTTTGAGTTTTCATCTTAACAGAAAATAATTTCTTGAAATTAAGATTTTGAACATAAACTACAATTTTTCCCAGCCTAAGTGCCATTTTTGCAATTAATTTTATGCTTTGTCTTTTTTAAATTTATAATATCACCGAAAATCGTTCAATCACAAAAGTTTTTTTTCAATTTCATTATTAAGGATTTAATTGAAAACAAAAACAAAAAAATTTCAGTCCTTTATTAATTTACTAAATTCATTCGACTAATGTGAAAAAAATCAAATATTTTCCAACTTGAAAGTTGCCATAATATTTTTTAATTTTTTTTAAAGTTTTTTTATGGAAAATAATTTTGTTTACTCTATTAATGTAACTTTGAACTTTGAAAGCCAGAAATTCAATTAAACTGGATTATTTTAATTTTCTTTCTTAACAATACCATTCTGTTGAACTTGAAGTTATATAATATTCTCACAACTGTTTTACGCTGCTGTAGATATGTTGCTGATAGTATTCAGGATGTGGAAAAATATTGTTTGTATTATTGAAAATCTTTTAGACCATCACAATGGCAGTTAAAAAAAATTTTACATAAAAAAGGAATTAATAAACTCACGTTTTTTAGAAAATTTTGAGTCGAAAAATTCCAATTTTTCTTTTTTTACTGACAATTAAGTAAGTTTTTTTACCTGAATTTTACTAACATTTCAACTGTACTATATAATTTCTAACATGTTTTTCTCTAAAATTTTGAAAAAAAAGTTAAAGAAAAATAAAACGAAAAAAAAAAAATAAAAAAAAATATAAAAAAAAAATATAAAAAAAAAAAAAAAAAAAAAAAAAAAAAAAAAAAACGAAACTTGTCCCATTTCTTCAATAAAATAGTAAAAAACCCGAAATCTTTATCAATGGGAAAAAAAGTATCGAGAATGCGGGCACGTTCTACTAGTGCCAATGTTTCCTTTGCAACCGCCTAACGAGATTACGAGATAACTCGCCTAATTCCTTAATATTTCGCTGCTCCGCAAAAAAAGAAAAAAAATGAAAGAAAAACAGAGAGAAAAAGCTCACTAAAGAAGTAGATAACGTGGAAGAAGATGGAATTCAATTATATTGTACTTCTGTTTCCTCTCTGGCTGTTATTAATTGGGATCTCCAGCAGCAAATCATGCTTCGCGCTCAAAGATCGTAACGTAGTTCGTGAATGTTTCGCGTTTTCAGAATATCAGAGCTCTGTACCTAAATGTAATTGAAGAATTACAGGAGTTATTACCGTACCCTGCAAACTATGCGTATACCAGAGTCAGTTGAAAGTCCCTTTGGTGTATTTGATGTTCTGCAACGAATAATTGAAATGGCTCTAGCTCTACTACTTCTCGAACTTGAAATGTAACATCTATCGTGGAATTTATGCATTTTCATAAAACCATTTGCACTTTGAATAGTATTTCGGTCTGCTGGGTTGAGGCCTCGAGGAATTTCGAAATTATAAATTTTGTTGAACAGGATTTATTTGTGAAATAATAGGAAAAATTGAGTTAAATGGAAGTGTGAATTCTGAAATATGTTTAATGAGCCAGTCACTTTAAAAAGTTAACAGTGAACTTGCAAAAACAGGATATATAGATAATTGTTATTATTTTTTAAACGTGATTTATTTAAAGAGCAATGAGTTCTTGGAAGTTTCGAGAGGTTTCTTTCATATATTTAAACTGTTGGCACAGTTTTGAAAGTTTTTCAGTCAATGGCAATTTTTACAGTTTTGAAGAATAATTTATGGTTATAAAATTTGTGACAGTTTTGACACTTTTAACCGTTTTTAGCAATAGTGATATTTCGATTTATTTTAGAAGTCTTGACAGTTTCGAGCGACAGTTTTTACATTTTTAAGAGATTTAATAATTGTACATTATTTTCTTGGTTTTACCAGTTTGAAGAGTTATTAATAAAATAATCAACACCTTTTATAGCTGAACAATTTATTGCAGTTTGAAGTTTACACATATTTGATGATTCTGATAGCTTTTCAAGATTGTCGAAAAATCTGACAGTTATCATGAGTTTTTACAGTCTACTAATTTAAATTTTTAAAAACTATTAAAAATCAGATCAGTAAAGTAGTACAAAATCTTAAACTGTCAAAATTGTAAAAAAATTTTAAAATATACAACATTCAGAAATTTTGGAAAACTGCCGCTATCGAAAAAAATATCGAAAATGTAAAAAATACAGTAAATGTCAAAACTGTAAGGATGTTAGAACTGTAAAAACTGATAAACTTTTGAAACTGTTTAAAAATGTAAAAACTCCAAAACTGTTAAAGCTGATGAAAAATCTGTTCAATGTTATAATTATCAAATTTTTTGTAAATTGTTAGAAGCTGTAGAACTGTAAAAATTTAAAGACATGTATTACTTGTTATTGCCGATTATTGATCAATTTATAATAATAAAAATGAATGGTACATTTACTCCAATAATTCAAGTACATTGATATTTTTTGTGTTCACTGCAAGGCGACAGATATTAAAATCAAAACCACAACTTTCCTGAATATACTCCATTTCAAAAAACAACTTCGATTTTTTCGAAGTGTTCATTTTTCACGAATTTCATAAAAGACACTCTGTGAATCAAATAATGATTTTTGTAATATTATAACTCAATGAAAATGATAGTATGAAAATAAAAAACGAAAACCAGAGATTTATGGTAAACATTTGAAGTTCAATAACTTCAAAAATCCATAAAACTTGAATTTTTAAAATTCGTCAACAACTTTTAAAAATCAAATAGAGAAAGAAATTTTAAGCTCGAAATGGATTAAGCACTAGATCTCGCATCTCAAACCACAGAGAATTCTGACATTTTATGAGGTTCTCTTTTTCACCTGATGGAATTTCAACTGCTTCATATTATTGTATCAATTTTCATACGGAATAAGATTGTGGTAGCTTTTACGCTTTCTCACCTCGGAAATTTCTTTTTCGTTTCTCACGAAGGTGATGATAAAAATATGTAACAGCCAGGGTTTAGCGAGAAATTTTATTGGACATGTATGAACTAATTTCTCGAATTGCAGCATTTTTTTTACGAGAATACAAAAATGTATTTCATTTTCGAAAAAAATTGTTCGATAAGGATTTAGCTCGGTTGCAAAACAAAGTGTCTATTTTTAAATAACATATTGTACTTTTATAAATAGGTAGTCAATAATTTATCATTTTCTTTTAAAAAAATAACAATAACAAATATTTCATCAAAAAAATGGTGTGCATTTGTTGATTTTTGACAAATTTGTGAGGATTTGAAAAAAAATTCTAGTAGCTCACTGAAAACATTGATTTTTACTACAAAAATCGTTCAAAAAATTTATGACAAATAAACATGATAAAGTTTCATGGAAAAAGAAAATCATGATCATACCTAAAAAATAAAAGAAATTCCAGTAACCATTCCAGAATTTTCAAACCTCAATAAATGTTGAGTTCGGGATAAGCAAGTTATTCCCAGAAAACTTTTCTAATTAGAATAAAATTATCAAAAAAATAAAAATTTATCGCGATAATTGAACTCACGACCTTCTGGGTAATGATAAAGGAAGCGTGAGTGAGGGCACATGAGTCACAGGTGTTTCTCTCGCGCGCTCTTTGAATGAGAAAAATTGACCTAACGAGAAACGGGTTTTCGTTCGCGCTGCAGCATCCGTTTACAAATGCCTTTCTCTCTCATCTCGGATCTCGACAATCCCGATTCTCGCGATCCTCTGTGCACAATGCGCCCCAAAACGCCTTGACAAAGTTCACAGTCATGCTTGTAGAAAGCCAGTGAAATTGTCTTCTCTGAAATATGCCGACTACTTCATTTTTTTATCAAACCAATTGACTCTTCTTGTTGGAATAACCATAAACTTGTTGAGAACTAAATCATCAAAGTAACCTTCATCTATAATTGAAAACTTTTGTTTATGAATTCATCTTACATATTTACAATAAAACGTAACTGTAAAAATGTGGGATCTGTCATCAGCTGTTAAACATGGTTAAAATTGCTAAAAAACAAAATGATATTAAATTCGATCTTAGTCTTCGTTATAGGAAATTGATTTTAATTGATAAGCTGATTAGGTTGATGACTATCAGTTGCTTAGTATGGAATATGTAAGTAGCTTGAGAGTTGCGCATTACGCGTGTCTTTGATAATAATTCAAAAATGCGTCTCGCTTGTCGCAGTCATCCGTGACGAATTCTCTTTGAGAGCGTGACGTCTCCACGTAATATAATCCATACAAAAATTGCAACTTGACTGGTATTACAGGGATATATTCCTGCAGTCTAGACAAGATCCCACGAGAAAGCGTCCCAATCCCTCATTGTTCGGCCACAAAGCAGCGTAACATCAGCGAAAAATCGGCCTAAGCTCGCCCCTTTTTTTATTTTCGTCTTAAAGTAAGAAAGGATGCCTACACTGCGTGAAAATGTAATTTATTTCGATTAAATGTTTCGAAAATTTTCCACATAAACGTGTTATTATCAACAATAAACTGGAATGGATAAACAAATTTATTGACTCTTACTTAAATTTTAGGTACAAATGGAGAATAATTCTCTGTAAACACAAGTTTTTTTTCAAAAAAAAAGCAATATCCCTGTTTTCGTACGCGTAAAAATCACCTTTGCCACGATTCCGCAAACCCACGAAACGTAACGTTCTGCAAGTTTTCCAAACGATAATGGAAGCAGAAAGAAAACGAGCGGTAAAAAGGGTGTAGCACGCAAAGTGGCCACGACCTCGCAGAGTCCAACTTTTTCGAAAACACCACTTTCTCGTTCAAGAAAGCACCCGATATAGGAAGAAGCTATAAAGAAAAAAAAGGCACGAGGAAAAGATACTGAAAGCACGATAACGGTTTTTTTGCGCTTCCGCTGAAACAATGACGTAAACCTTCTTAGAGTTTCTAACGTTGTGAGTACAACCTTTGATGTAGGAAAAAGATGTCAGAAAGAAGAAGAGTTCAGTCAACATCATGTTTGAAAGTTCACTTGTGTTTTTCAAGAAAAAAAAAAGAGTTTTTTAGTGAAATATGAAAAATGAAATTTAAAGAGTACGAATTTCAATATGATTGAATTTGACTTCGATGAAAAATTGTGTTTAATGAGTGGTTTTTCAAAAAAATTAAATTGAGAATGAATCATATTTATGTTAGTTTTAAAGAATGACGTGAAAACCATAGAAATAGTTAATAATTTTTTTTTCGAACAGCTATTCACTGCTTCTCAAAAAATATATCTATGATCCACAGAACATCAATAATTATGTAATTGCAATGTATCACTCGCATTATGTTATATATTGTAATTGACCAATTGCAATCTCTAATCAAGTTTTCAGTTATGTGAGGTTAGCACCCCTGAATGCGAATTTTCGAAAAAAATTTTTTTGTCCACCTTTTGTATAAAAAAAAACAGAAATATGTAAGGCCCAGCATCCCGAATTCAAAAAAGGTTATCGAAACTGATAATTTTATTGTCCACCCCTTTGTTTATTTATGATCGAAATTGTTTAATTTTGTCCAGTAAAACTGCTCAGCCTGGAATTGCCAACATTGAAAAAAAAACATCTCCTCACTCCAAGTTACTCCCTGGCAACTTTAAAGTGACATGAAACGTTTCCAAAATCTTAATTTCTTGCAATTTACAAGATGTTTCGCTTTTAAACACAAGAGCAATAGAAATGTTCTAAAAACATATCCAGCAAAGGCGCTGGAAAGGGCTTTTTTCGCGTAAGCTGAAACAATAACGCTCTTCTTGGGCTCGAAACGTCGCGAATATGACCCAAGAAGGAGAACGAAGGCGAAGAAGAGGTCGGATTAAAATACGCGGGAGCAACTTTTCACAATAACAGTGGCCCGAGGGCGGGGCGGAGGGGGGTGGAAGGGTAGGGCGACGATGCAAATGTACTTGCTTTTCGCGGAGAGGAGAGATCCGTCTCCCTTTTGGTTTTTTCTCTCGGTTGCCCGTTATTACGAGGGCTTTTTTTCTCCTCGACGGTGTCTTAATCTTTCTACTTTTAGTCACCCCTCGGTGCGCATTGGTCGTTCGCTTCGTTGCCCGGCTCAGAAATATTGTATGGCTGTGCATTGAAACATTGGCCGGAACACGCGAGCACACGACGTTTTTATTTTCACTCTATTTCCTTTTTCTTTTTGCAATGCTTGTTATCAAGTTTTTGCAGCGTTTCTTCGGGTTTCGTGAAAGAAATTAGTGGTTTTCGCGTGTTCTGTGGTCGAAAGGGTCGCGTTTTCGACTGATCGTTGGAGCTGTGCATAAGTTATGGATGGGGTGACCATATGCCTGAGCGAGGTATCCGGTACGGAATTTTTCCACCTCGCCAGCTACCTCTTCTTCTTCTCATGTTTATATTTTAGCTAATGAATGCAAATTTATCGAAAGCAAAAAAAGTTGTATTCTGGGAAGACCTTGTAGGGCAAATGAAATTGATTAATGACATGAAAGAGATGTATGAGACTTATTAAATAGGCATATGTCTTACGTGCTGCGTACATTTGTCGTTTGGTAACAAATACTGCATTTTTTCCTACCGCCTTCGAATCTAGATCTTGCCTTATGAACAAAAATTTACTGAACTAAAATTTGATGAATTCTATGAGAAATTTACAAAATTTTGATGTGGGACTTTTGAAAATGTCAAAAGTTTCATGAAGATTGAAAAGACCTTAAAAGAAGAGGAATAAATTATTCCAGCAAACATTTATGAGTTTTCCAAAATTTTCAATAATAAATACTTCAATTGGAACTGATCAATTAAAATGAGTACAAATTTAATGAAAATAATAATTGCAAAATTATTATTAAAATTATTGAAATGCTTGATTCTTCAAAAACTAAGTCATTGATGTTCGAAACCTTCGAATGTTGGAAATTGAAAAAAATGACCACGAAAAGTTTACTGTTAAATTTTCAAAGCTGTTTACGATTCCTGGATATTTCCAAATATGCCTTAAGTGGAATTCATTTTCCGAGAGTTTTCCATTATAGCAGAGTGTTCGGAACATAAATGGATCAGGAAGGGATTTAGTCCTGATTCATTTTAAACCCATCTTCAATCTTCATTAGGAACTTGATTAATTGACTAGAAAATGTTGAGAGTTTCATGCACATTTTAATTTCCAAGGTAGAGAAATAAATATTTGAAGGAACAATTGGGAATTCATGAAAGTTCTAGATATTACTCAAAAATTACAATATGATAGGCATTATATAAATTCATAAAAGTCAGTGCAATATGTGCATAATAATATGATACAAGTGATTTATTAAGTAAATGCTTAGTAATAAAAAATATAAAATAATTAATAAAATATCTTTCCATTGAAACTGAATCATTAAAATCGGTTCCACTTGTTTCAGAACAAAAAATGTATTATTCTTCAAATGTTAAGAATTGAAAAACTTACACAGAAAAGTTTTTTAAAAAATTTCAAAAACTTTTAAGGATTTATGTAAATTCTCCAGTACACCTAAATAAAAATTATTTTTAGATATTTAGTTTTTCATTCGAGGAAAGTATTTTTTAAAAATGGATCGAGCAGTGATAAATTTTGACTTTTTTTTCTATTCATTTCAATTTGACTCTCGTTTCTTATCTCTAAAATAAAAATTGCAAAAGTCATTTATCTGACTTTTTTTATAATCGGTAGCAGCTGTTCAGATCTTAAAAAACGTTTTTTTCACTGTTAATTCATATAATTCCATTGAACGAAATCTGAAAACTGTCTTTGAAAAATCGTTTGTAAATAATAGAAGTCATTAGTTTTCGAAAAAACCTTCTAAGACTATGACAAAAACATGTGATTCGTGATAATTTATTGTCCATAATAATTATTTTATCTCATTCAAAGTAGTTTAACGACTCGAAATCGTGAAAATGTCATTGGGTAAAAAGCAGACCGAAATGGATCACGCAGTGACCCAGACCTTTTGCTAGAGTTTTATATTCTTAACTGCACAGCAATTGATCTCGACTCTGTTCGAGTATTTTAGAATTGAAAACGAATGTTACAGAAATTGTAAAGCATTTTCGAAAGTCTTTATAAGTTGATAAATAAAAACTCTTCATTATTTTCGTGAAATGTAAGTATTGGAGAACACAAATGAAATTTAAAAAACTATTGACGTTCTTTTAAACAATCTGTGAAAGGTTTGAGGATAAAAAAAATTCTGGATAGTTCATAAGAATATTCTAGATGAAAAAAAGTTGTTCCAAAATTCTATTGACGAATATAATCCCTTAAACTTTTTTGTAACAGGTAACACTTGTGATTCTGATCATGCTTGCAAAAATGTGAAAAATCCTTCTGAAAACACGAAACTCCTTCGTGAATTTAGGTTTTCATAGATTTTTTAGTTTTTCCATAACTTGTAAGAATTGAATTTCATACCATTCTAAAGGTTGAGAGTTACAAGGATTTTCGTGAATATGACGAACCTAACATGTAGGTACGTTTAATTTAAAACGTTTAAGAAACAAACCAAAACAAAACAAAATTGATTTTTCATTTTCACCCAATATCAAATAAAAAAGTAAGAAGAATCGTTGGTAAATTATTGCCTTATATCCAAAATTATTCAGCATTTTAACGATGAGAGGTAATTGAAACAATTATTTTGATTTGTTTTGAAATTTAGTAACATAATCTGATTTCCAAAAATAAAGAATTTGAAAATTCTAGAACAAGAAAATCTAGTTACAAAGGAACTTCAGAATCTTTATTTCCACAGTTTAAAAATTTGAGCCACTTCTTTTTTTTGAATAGACACTTAAAAAACTTTGTAATGAAAATCTAGTATTCAATATAATAAAATATTGTACTGTTGAATCAGTCTGAAATGTTGTACTTTTAGGTAGTTATTTATTGCTAATTTGTTATATTATATTGTTAACATTGTCCAATGATATAATAGTAGTAAATATTTGTTGTAAAAACTCAAAAATGTATTGCATTTCATAAGATACTTTTTTTGTTATTTCTAAAATAACATATTATAATTCATACTAATCAACATTTCAAAAAAAGCCATGTAGTTTTGCCAGTATTCAAACCTATAAATTTCTTTTTGTTATATATTTTAATTTTTTACGATCAATATTCCAAGAGTATATTGTAGATTTTACAATATCATATGCATTTTTGCAAAGTACTGATTGGTATAGTATTTTAAAAAGAAAATTAGATGCTAAGAACTGGAAACATAAACAACGAACTAGTATAGTAGAATATACGATTATTTGCATTCTGAAAATTCTTACTTATTTATGCTACGTATGTAAAACTGATATACTTATGTATAGTAATTTGTACAATATAATTTTTCTATACGGCATAAATAATTTTTAAAATGGAAATAACAAAATCTACAAAAATATTGTGAACTTTGCAATATTCTATTACTAATTATAAATATGTTGAGAAGTACTAGATTTTTTTCTCAGTGTATATATAAACCGATTGAACTTGGAATTCCGATTCGGACCTTCAACTGAATTTCCATATCTCAATAGATTGTGTCCAATATCGAGGCCAATTCCTATACCTTCAGCCACGATTTTGATTCGAGTACTTTTCAATCAACTCGCCGTAATCACGAGAAGTGATCACACTTTTGTGTCGTGTAATTCGCGAAGGAGCGGTGTGCTCGATGAGCTTCATGCTCGATAAAACAGCCAATTTCTTGTTGTTCGAGTATTGGCTGTACTAGGCAGGCATCGGCGGAATATGTAGAGAAAAGGCCAAGAAGAAGAACAAGGAGAAGGGAAACTGGAATCGAGCCAGATGGCATCGTTCCTGTTGGAACTATGTTCCAACTGCATCGACGATGGTTTATATTATCAGGAAAAAAATCTATCGACGAATCGTAGCGATGTAATTTGCAGCGAATCGGAATCCGTTTGATGCGAATGTGGTGATTTTCCGGATTTGTTAATCGTTCATTTACTTGTTAGTGAATAGGATTGCCAGGCTTAATTTTAATTGTAACAGTAAACTCTCACAGTTTGAATTATTCAAAAATTGAATATTTTGAATAATCTTTTTAAAAATGACTTCTAAAATAATCATATTAACTCACATTAATGAAGTCAAATTTTTTACTATTTTGTTAGCAAATTAAGACTTTTGTCAACAAATTTTCTCTATTTACAAGTAATTGTTCCCACATCATAATCCATCGAAATCGACTTTTCAATAACGGAATTTTCAACTAATAAGTCAGTCAAATTTAATCTTAATGATGAAAATTTCAACTAACGAATTGGCTGTACTACCAATTGGAAAAAAATTTTTTTAGTAAGAATCTATTAGGCTAAAGCTAAAGATAATTGTTCGTTTTGCTCAATAATTAATTTATATTCAGGATCGAAAAAATTTGGAATACTGGTAATTTACGTTTTTACATTATTTCATCTACGAATTTAGATTTTAAATAGGAGCAAACTTTAACCATTATAACTTTCGATATTTTATATAAATCTGCCATACTTGCTAGAATTTTTTATAATTTGTTTAAATATTCTATTTTTTATTTTGTTCAAATGTCAATATTTTTATACGCATGATGTAATGATGAATATTATAAATATTTGGCTCTGATTTGTAATCTTTGATCGCCTTATTTCTAGATCTGTTTGAATCATTTTTTTAATGTGTGTGAATTTGCATCTTTTGAACACAAACCTGTCAATTACTTTAAAAATTGGCTTTCATATGCATTGAAACAAATTTTACACGTTTTCAATTATTTTCATCTGAATTAATAAAATTTATTTACTCGAGGTCTTCATTCGTCTGAAGTTGGCGCCGCAATTTTCGAAAACCGGGAAAATTTGTTGAGTTCTGAGTCGAAAAGGTATAGTTCTAGAGTTCTTTGCCAATTTTGCTAATAGTTCTGCAAAATTACGTCCAAGAAACCAAAAAATGCAAATTTTGACTTAGCGCCGGAAATTCCGAATTAATGAAATCTGACAAGTTTTTTCGATTCCATTGAAAGAGTTCTGGAATTCTATACAAGTTTTAGAAAGAGTTCTGCAAAAATTTGCGAAATTTCAGCACTTAAAGTTTACGATGATGCAACTGATTACTTAAATAATATCGAAACTAATAAGTTCTCGCAAAAGTGTAAAAAGACATTCTTTTGGAACTCTACAAGAGCTATCCAGAACTCTATTCAGAACTCCTGTCCGAAAAATTAATTATTCATTGATTAATTAATAATGCAAAACAATGTACGACTAAAATCGAAAGAAAGGATTTCTCGCAAAAATAGTAGAAGACTTACATTAGAACTCTTGCAGAGCTATCCAGAACTCTAATCAGAACTATTGTCCGAAAAAATTAATTGTTAATGAATAATTATATGAAATACTTAATTAAATAAAAACAAAAATAATGAGTTCTCGCTAGAGTAGAAGAGAACTTTCATTTAGAACTCTTCCAGAGCTACCCAGAACTCTATTTAGAACTCTTGTGCGAAAAAATAAATTGTTAATTAATAATTAATAAGTAATAAACACACTTAATTAAATTAAAACGAAACTAATGAGTTTTCGCTAAAATGGAAGAGGACTTTCATTTAGAACTTTTCTAGAGCTATCCAGAACTCTATTCAGAACTGTTGTCCGAAAAAATTAATTTTGATTTAACTCTTATTGTGCACATGGGGTATGAAGTACCCCACCGCATTTTCGCGCGCGTTTTTTAACTACAAAAAATGTGTTCTGATATCTGTACTGCTACCTAATTTTAGTCAAGGGATGATACTTAAAGACCATGTATACAGCTTTCCTTTCCTGACGTTAGTGCCTTTTTGTTAGTGGTTACAAGTTGACCTGTCGGAATTTTGGGGTATGGCATACCCCACGTGCACAGTACGTATAATTTCCTTAATAATGGTAACTGTTTTAATGTTGATGTTTTTTGTCTCATGGGTGTGCGAATAGTGTAAATTGATCGCAAAAAATACGTTATCTTCTTTCGTTTATAAAATAACATATTTGGAATGTACGTAGATGGCCTATAATTCAAGTAGTTGCCCTTTTGGTAATCGATTGCGTATGGAGGACGACCTTTTGAGTCCTTAACTTTGGAGTCTTAAACTTTTATAATTGTCTTAATTTTTCATAATTTAACTTTTTACGTAGTATAAAATTTTCATAAAACCCTCAATAAAAAAATAATTGAGAAAAAAAACCCACTCTTTTCCCGATACTGTATCCTCTTATTTTCGACAAAAGCACTTGACATCATATAGCAGAATAAGTATAGGGGAGAGGCACGTAGGTTGATCATAGTTTCATTTTGGGGTTGCCATTTTCCACCCTGGTAAGTTAGAGCGTAAAGTAATATACCGTTGGAAAGCTAATATCAAGGTCTATACATTAGTTTTTACAGAAATGGATTTCAATGAAAAATAAAAATTGTATAGGCAATTTTCGAAAAG
>JAPYZL010092481.1:0-10516 GCA_030522825.1 Platygaster orseoliae
TCCACGCCTCTCCTGCTCCGAGCAGCCCCGAAGTGCCATTCACGCCAGTTCACTGCCTACCTGCTCGAATTTATCGCTTTATGCATTATTGCCCCTCGTGCATTTCGACATATCGCGATTATATTGGGTTGCTTCCGTATTTACGTCATTACGTATCACTTTGTTTTTATATTTGTTACACAGGGAAAAAATTCCGATCAAGCGCGTATGCAGAGGCTGGTTAAGATTATACGGCCGCAAGATTTTCTGAATCCCGTTGCCAAGAAATCCTCCAGTAATGTCGTCCATTACTCTACTTGTTGTGTTATATATAGGGGAAAGTGGGGTTGGTAGTTTTTATTCAGCATCAAAACACATCTAAAAATTGACATTTTTGATCAAATGAAAGTTAAGATCACAAGTGTAACTCAAATACTAACAAAGTATATCAGCAGATTAAAAAAATTTTGATTCAAACTAAAAAAAAATTAGAATCTTAAAGAAAAGTTGGTTTTCGTCATTTAGAAAAATGGTGGGGTAATGACGGCCACTCTCAAAAACCGACGAAAAATCGCACAAATATCAACACAAACCGCTCTGAATGCTTAATTAAGGCTCTGTGAAGGAAAACAAATGGAAATCCGACATTTTTGTTATTGTAACTTTATTGATATCTCACAAAAAGCGCAAGAGAAATGAAATGGAAACATATTGAAAAAATGCCTTACATTTAGAATACAACGACATTAATTTTCGTCGTCATCATCGAGATCTGCGTCGCAGTTATGGCATGTATAATAGAGCGCAATTGATGAATAATAGTTACCCCACCTCTATGGGCCGTCATTCCCCCACTGACTTTATTTTGTGCAAGCATGCACTACACATGAACTATGCAAGACACATGAAAAAATTTACTTGATTTAGAAAGCTAATATCAATAGCAACATTTCAACATATTTACCTCGATTGTGTTGCTGAAAGTGTTGACGGCATAATCGATATTTTGAACACCTTATAAAACTTTCGGATAGTTAGGTATCGGCACTGGTCTGGAACTACAAGTTATAATAAATTCACACAACTCAGCATCTACTAAAAAACAAGCTTGTGGAATAAGCTTTCTGTCACAGTAAACGGTTTAGACCTACGTCAATTTTAAGTACCGAAAATGGTGATGGCCGTGTAGGTAGATATTGATTAATAAACTTGCTGGGTTCTCATTTGAGGCATTTTTTCCTAAATAAGTAGCTCACGTTTCATAAAATTACGAGTTATACGAACTTTCATAAAAATATCATAGTTTTTCATGAACGTTCCATGAAATTTCTATAATGTTAACTTTACATTGGTGTATGTAAAATAAAGGATTGACATCGAAAAATTATTTGTTCCAGTGGAAAATATGATTTTGTTTTTTTTTATTTCTACGGACATGATTAATTTATTTTTACATTAATTATTATGTATATCTATGCATTGTGTAAAAAAATATATTCTTCAAAACTGAAGAGTATTTTTGTAATTTTTATCCATGAAAAATAATTATTATAATATTGAACATGTTTGGATTTAGAAGTACATATTGGGAATAAAGTTACAGTTAAGTGAAAAAAAGTTTTAAATGGTACAACGAACATGTTTTTATACTTCAAAACTTGAAAGATTTTTTACAAATTTTTTACAGAAGCTTTAATAAGGATCAAAAAGATCTGAAATATTAAAATCAGGACTGAAATTTTGACACGTATATGATCACAAGTCCAAAAAAAGTTTTTCCTTCATTTCAGAAATTTTAAATGTTAAAAAAATGAGCTTGAACGCTTAAGATATTCCAATAAGGATCAAAAAGATCTATATATTGATCAAACCAGTACTTTAATTTGGATTCAGGTTATTTTTAATTTTCACATGACAATGAGAAAAACAAGATTCTTATATACACTATAACTCACCTTGAATTTTTTCATTCATTACAGAAAAAAAAACATTTCGTTGAAAAAAATCTGTGACTCGTGAAAATATTAAAAAATTAAGTCTGCCTCGTGTGCTGCTAAATACATAGTACTTGAAATATCGTGATAGGCAAGGGCTCGAGGGATTGAAGTATTACGCGTATTTAAGGATTACGCAAATTCTCTCCCTCATAACGTGACGAGAATTTCGGCGAGCTTTGCATGTCCGAACCAAGCGATCTTTTCAGAAAACGATGAATACCTCGGGCGAAACATTCATTGATATTTCGTTATTACTTGCGATTTCACGTTTCCCAAGGACTTTTCTCTTCGCAATGATATTGACGCAAATTTCGTTTTCACATTTCCCAAAACTGATATAACATTTTCCCTTTTTCTGTTTTTTGTTGCAAAAGAATTGAAACTATTTGAAATTCGTTCATATTTGTTCCCTTAAAAAGTAAATCACAATTTACTTTCACCGAAAAGTTGATGTTTTTGATGAAATATTCATGGAATATGGACGCACATTAATCATACAAATACGAATTTTTTCCAGAACTTTTTTCAGTTTGTGTTTCTTGAAATTGGGTTTGAACTCAATTTTTGTTGGAGTGAGGTCTCTTAAATGATAAAAAAAATGTAGCATACAAAAGCTTATATTTAACAATGAAATCGTTCACAGCTATTGAATATCGAAAATAATGTAACGAACGAGCTAGCAGTTTGATTGTGATGAAAAGGTTAAAAGTAGATGTTTAGAAGGCATGGAACATAGGCGGGACGTCATGGTTTTGCTGAGTCGCGCGAACGTTTATTTCACAAAAGTGCGATCGTCGCTCGTAGTTTCCCAAAAGTGCCATTAGCGCACCGCAAAGTACTTCGGATTGTCGCGGAGGCTATTATGGATCCGAAAACTTGGCCGATCCTGATAACGCATGGTCCGGATGCTCTGCCAAGCGAGCCACTTTGCGCCTCTCACAAAACCCCAGGCTTCAGGAATACCCGCTACCAAATTATATGCACCGCATCATGTTTCTATATTTTAATATAGGAAAAGTTTTTTAACGATACTGAGAAATTTATGAAGATGAAATAAAGTTAGTTATTATTCTTTTGAAATTAAACCCAAATAGAAATAATTTAATCGAAAAGAAATTCACAACTTCAATAAATTGAATTCTGATCGATTGTATATATTGTTAGAATTTCCCGATTAAGTGAAACTACGATTCGTTAATAACCGATTTGTCACGTGACTATTTATATTATTTAATTCGGTATGTTGCTCACCATTTCCAAATTTTCTGCATTCCCTGTATTTACAGCTTCAAGGCTCTATTTTATAGAGTCACGATATTTGTGAACGTTTGGTTTGACAGTAGTGATTTGAGTAAAGAGCGTTTTCAGAGATAACCCTTTACAACCTTCATTTACATCCAGTATATACAGTAATGATCTATTCAGTTTTACAACTTAAGGCAATAGAGTTTCGTTATGTCAGAAGACGCATTTACAATTTTCTTAAAATCTCTACACTGAAAAACTGATTTGGTTGGATCAAACAAACTTTCGGAAGTTTTTTGATTAACCAAATATTTGGTTCACTTAAATAATTGTTCGGTTTAGATAAACAAATTTTGGTTCAGGCAAAAAAATGTACGTTTCTGATAATTTAACTTTCTTTCTTCAAAATAAAACTTTCACGGTGGAAAAAACTTTGTTTGTCTGAAATAAAAATTTATTCAAGTGAACTAAAAATTTGGGTTATTTGAGTCAGTTAAATCAGTGTTTTAGGTACGGTAATGTCCAAAACATAATGTCCAAACCGTAATGTCCAATAAGTTAAATGATGTCCAAAAAATATTATAGAACAAAATTCTACCAATTTTCGGGAAATATTGTTTACATAGAACATGTTTGAGATATGTTTGTGAATAAAATATTTACAATAGTGTAAGCAAGAAAAAAAACCTGAAAATGCAAGACCTTACGAAAATTTTGTTTACTTATTTAAACTTATATAGAAAATACAAAAAATCTTACAAATAGTAGTACTAAAAAATTATCGTAATTTTTAACAATTTACGAAATTTTTGAAAATTTTGTGAAACATAACATTTTAATTGAATATATACTATTACGTAACATCTTTGTGCAAGGATCAATTTTGGATTTCAAAAACTTTATAATGATATGAAAATTAAAAACGCAAAAATCAATCAATTCTCAATTTATAGTTTAACCAAAACATTTAAATTTCTAACAAATAATATTTCTCAAAGGTATATTATATTCTATATTATTTTCAAAGTTTTGGATCATATTCGTATAATGTAACATTTTTTGATTTTCGGAAATGTAATGTACTCGTATTACTCAATTCCTGTAATTTTTCGGAATTTAAAAATTTTTCACCATGCACAAAATTATTATATGTTACCTAAAATATATTTTTAAAATAATAATCGAAAAAAACTCATTAAAAATTCTGTAACTGATTATGATGATCTTTTGTAAAGGTTAAAAACTTGCAAGTTTTGAAATTTGTCCATAAAACTAAGAAAAATCCATACACTATTCTAAAAGGAACGATAATGATCACAATTTATAAAATTCATGAACAATCTCTGTAATTCTTCGAATTACTTATAAAATTAGCAACAACTCGGAACATTTTCACAGTTTTTCAATTTTCTCGAAATTTGAAAATTTTGAACATTATACAAACTATTCAAAGATTTAACTTAAACTGAAGTTATAAGAAAATTTGTTCATTACATTAGATGGACATGAAAATCTTTGGTCATTACGGTTTGGACATTGTGGTCTCCTACCTGGTTATTCAGTGTATGAAAATAAATTATTTTTCCCAAATGATAGCAAACGACAATGACAGTAAATTATAGAGAAACAGGGAATCGAACAACAATACGAAGTACAGAGAACTGTTGACTCGAGATAGCATTGACGTACGCGGGTATGAATGCATATGTAGATCACGTGAATACATACACAAGTGAATGCATACACAAGTGCATGGGTAACAATTTAATTGCACATAACGCGCATGATAATTATTGTTCTTAGCAGGTAAGATCCTCTCATTGCGTACGTAATTCGGGCAACGTGTACACGCGATAGTGAAACGTCAATGTCTTTTAAGCGGGCTTGTGGTTAACTCGTTACGACTCGATGCACCGAGGCGCAGGAGGTATACTGCTTTGCTTATCCTGTACGTACCCCTCCCCCTCCCCCTCCCTCTTGCCGCGTGATACTCTCACATACATATTTGCATTGCCACCGACCTAGGCAAGCTTTCAGAAGCCCGAGTGCCAGCGATTCTGTCACGAGTGCAATCTGTCAATAAAGTGCACGTACCCAGGACGACAGTGATCGGGATTCTATCAGGGAATAGATTAGTAGGAACAAACAAATTTTCCGGTAGCTCTAGCAGAAATTGACGTTCCTCTATAGAATTACCAAGGATCTCTGCAATGATACAATGTGTAAATTTTTTTCAAGAAGGCATAAGATAGATAAAATTTTTCATTTTGATTTCATGATAATGATCCAATGCCCTTGGTGTCGTATTAAACTTCAAACTGGATAGTTAATAAATAATTAAAATTGTTAATTTGAGATAGTTTTGAGTATGTGAAATTGAAAATATTGTCAAATTCTTTAACTAAAAAAATCATAAATGAATAACATGCTAGATGATTAATATCTTATAATATCGTCATGACCGAGCAGTGAAATAGCACAATTAGCCAGTAACATTCGGTTATTTGATTTCGGACTAGGGGCGCCACGATTTTCCACGCTCTCCAATTTGCGGTAGACCCTCGAAGTGAATTTCGATAGAGCGTGCGAGGCTGCAGCCTTGCGTGACACCTACAAAGCCTGCAGCATCGCTTTCTCTGCTGCCTGAAACCTATTGTTCACGCGTCATTACAAAACATTCATACCCGATTCGTGCATGAGCCCGGCTCTCTGTGATGCATAGGTTGCGAATAGGCTCAAGCGCCATTATCAGCAGCCTCATGCTCTTACCTAGTATCGCGTGACAATTATCGACGAATAAATTATATTCGATGATTTATCCTAGTCATTGTGATTGCTTCTTTCTTAGCTATCAGTCAGGCGCGTAGGCAGAAGGGGGGTTTTAAACCCTTTCCGGAATCAGGTTGAAATTATTAGTTATATCATGTAAAAAGAAAAGAATAGGCATTTTTGATCAATTTTTTTTTATTGCTGATTATATTAGTTTGTAAAAAATTTCAGAAAAGTATTTTTCCTTTTTGTCATATCTCAAAAATTGACGGAAACACATGGTTTTGAAAAGTACAACGAAGTGACGTCATTCTTACTAACTGACGTCATTTGCATGCTCAGTATATTTATGTATACGAAATTAAAAATTCACATATCTTCGAAAATAATCATTTTTTGTAGAAACAAAAAATACGTATTGATGTTTTTTCGAAAATAGTTGATATATATGTCGTCAAATTTGATTTTTTTTCCATGCGAAATGTCTATTGGAATGATGTTCATTAAAATTGATGAAAATACGAACAATGATGAAATAGGGGTTGAATAATTAGAATAGTTTTGAAAAATAAAGTAATCAATGAACTCAAGAATGAAAAATAATTAAAATACGTGAAAATGATCAAAAGTGTATTTACTGATATCTATATGACGTAAAAATATTTTTAAATGTACTTTACAAATTTATAAAGATTTAAGGTGTCTGAATTTAACCAACTCAAAAATAAAAGCAACTCTTGTTTCACAAGATTGATAATTGTAGATGTTTAGCTAGGATAACGAGAAAAAAAAGAAACATGAAAAATTGCTTTGATCGTGTATTTGATGAAAATAAATTATATTTACGAAAAAGATGAAAATCTAGGATTTTTCTATTTTACAGCTATGAATTCTAGGAATAAAGACAGAAATTCATCGAAGTACAAAATAATATTATAAATCATTAAAAATTATGAGAAAATTCTGAAAGTACCAAAATTCTTTAAAAAACTGTTTTCTGGAAAATTTGAACCAATATTTACGATCTATAAAATTTGGAATTCTAGACCATTGAATGAAAAAAAAAAACGTTTATAAAAATCTATATAAATGTCAGAATGATATAACAATACAATCAAACGAGGAAAAATCTTATAAACACTTCAAATAGTAGGAAAATATAAAAAATCTGTATAATATTCAAAATCTACCTAGATTTTATTTTCCACAAATCTTCAGAAATACTGAAAATCTATTGAAATCATAATTCTCGTGGATCGAATCTTGGAAGTCTATACAGCAACTTACAAATAAATGAGAAATCTATTATATTGCTGGAAACTCAAAATCGTTGTCAATTTTAATACTTAAGCATGGAATTCTCAAAATCTGTTGAGTGAATCATAGAAGTACTAGAATTCTATAAAAGTAGTAAAAAATACAACAGAATTTTATGAATAGCATGAAATATGAAAATTTGAGATATTTTGAAATACTTGAAAAATATATTTCCATTGAAATCTTATGATTTTTAATATTTGACGATCTAGTTTCGCAATTCATATTTTTCAATTTTACGAATTTCGTAGTTTCAAAGTTAAATAAATTTTAGAAAATTCGAACTTATATTGCATACGTATTTAATATAATGGAATTCGTTTTTTGTAATTTTTAGTCACTAAGGTAAAAATGTTGTCTTTTTCCAACAATTCCAGTATTTTTCATATTTTCTTTTCACATTACAAACTTGAAGTTTTTTTTGATATTATGAATTTTTCCAAAGCTTCCTCAAATTTTGTACTCTAGGAATCAAAGTATTCCAAAATTTGAAACATTTTTATACATTTTTAAAAAATTAATATTGAGACAGATATTTTCAAAAATTTATCCTGAACATTTCTTTTATTTATGTCCCTGCTATCAGGCACCTGGTTTACCTCGTTTTTTCAGCTTTTGAGTCGGTTTCAGCAAAAAAAGTGAATAAAATGAAAAATTCTATCTCCATAATTCTCATGTATTGCCATAAGTTTTTTCTTCAATTGAAACTATCATTCTTGGATATATTTTAATCGAACACGCTACTACTCATTTTCGATCGTTTTTTGAATTTATTTATCAAATTTGACAACTAACTAAATTTTCTCCTGGAAATCTAAGCACGTTTCCAATTTGACACTTTAACTTCATTTTTACAATATAATTTACAGCATATCGATGTACACCACAAACATTCGATAATCAAATTTGAAAATCTTATCGCATTTTAAAGCAAAAAAATATAATTATATTTCTGTCATCCATGGAAAACCAATTGAAAATCTCCAACAGGTGGTCTGAAACAGTTAAGAAAATGTTTCGTTCCATTTCTCATTCATTCTCGTGCCTCAAAAATTTTTTTATTCTCCCACAAAATGTCGACTTGGATCGAATTGAATTTAAGCCAAGCACGAATCGATTGGCGCAGTTTGGCGAACAGTTGTTAGTAGATAACGAGTGCAGTCAGGGCGGAAAACTCGCGCAAGCACCACAACTACGAACTCTAATTAACGATTCAATGACCCGCAGAGATTCCGGGCACGGCATCGGTGCACTGGCGGTCTTAACAATTTCTCTGTTAATTCATAGCAAGTTCCGCTTTTCTCGGACGCTCAAATCGTTTCGGACATACGTGTCGGTCCGCGTGCATGAGCGTGCTTGCCGAAGCCGGAATTTATCTCGCAGATGGAAACCAATTTTCGACGCTTAGATCGGGCGCACAAACTGATTTGTTTCTCATTTCAAGCGAAAAACGTCAATAACATTAATTCGATTGTAGCGCTCCCAGGGTGTGTTTAGGTTTTGAGATGGCTGTCAAATGAGCTGATATAAGATCTTGAACTGAGAGAAAATGTAGTACTTTTTACTAAAAAAATATAGTAATCAGAGATCGAGATGAAATAAAGTAAATTTTATTATATATTTATACACTGAAGTAAAAAGTTAAATATTTTCAGTATTTTTTACTATTTATTGACTTATAATTGCGATATTTGACGTTTTACTGTATTGCATGGGAAAATTAATATACATGGCTAAATATATACTAGAATATATGAAAAATTAAAATAATATCGTCGACTTTCCTAAAATATAGTAATTTTCTCATCCAGCTATCATTAACTCGTTATTTTTTGGAGCGTAGAATTCAAAATGTGGAAATTTTCCATATACTCACTGCCGTGAAAAAGTTTTTTGACACTCAGGTTTTCGTACATTTTAACGACTCACCATTTTGGAATTAGTTTAGAATTTGTTTATTTGAAAATCTAGACCTATCGAAAATGAGATTAATCTAATGTCGGATCCAATCAAAGATTGACGTAAGACGTTGACCTAAAATCTGACATCGAATCCTACCTCAAAGCCCCATTACATGGAGCGAGCGACGAGCGACGAGTGCGCGTGAGTGCGCGCGCATGAAATGCATTGATAAATAACAAATATTACACGCGCACGTTGCTCGAGTGGTTTCCCAAACAGTCTTAGAAAATGCGCAGAACGTATTGCGCATTGTTGCGCATCATCGCTCGTCGCTGACGCTTGTCGCCGTCGCTCGTCGCTCGTCCATGTGATTGCACCTTCAGATACGACGGGAAATCCGACGTCAGATTTAAAAAATGATAAATATGAAACCACGAAAACATCATCGATAGGATACCAAGATAAAAGAAAAATAAATGAAAAATAAGTTTGACGTAAACGAGAAATCTTTTTAATAATTTTTTTGTTCAGAAATATTTCATAATTTATTTTTCATTTAAACGTACATATTAAAAAAAATTTTTCTTCGAGAAATTCATTTTTTCAATAACATATAATAATAAAAGTATCTAACTAACAAGGAAGGTATTCGAAGTGTCTGACGCCGATTTGAATTAAATTGTAATATGTTGTTGGCGACTCAAATCTAAGCCACAAATTTTTTTTTTATTTGCCGAAAATCGGTTTTAGGGGATGAAATCGACCCCCAAAGTAGGGCATGTCAATCGTCCAAATAGCAGTTTCATTTACTAGCGCTCATTTTTCGCGAAAAAAACGTATTTCTTTTTTTTTGTGGGGGGGATTCATGCAACATATATTTTGGGTGAAATCAAAAACTGTATTCTCGGGGGTGAACTACCCCCTTCAAAATTTATTTTTTTAATGAAAAATCCAGATTGATGCTGAAAATTCTGGAAAAAATATATTATATACAAGGGGCAAGTCTGGAGTTGACCGGTTTTTTCTTTTTTTGATATTTCCTCAATTAGGGGGTTGCAACCACTAACATGATTTTTTTTATAACAAATCTATTTCAACGCTGAAAATTCTAAAAAAAATATTTTCTTCGCAGTAGACGAGAGCAGAGTCCTCACCTTTTCTTATTTTTCGGATAGTCCTCAAATAATGGGGCTGCAACCACAAAATTATTTATTTTCCCATGCATCCACAAAAAAGGCCACTTTTTTGCATGGAATGTGGGAACAAAATCCACTTTTTGGGGTACTCACGAATGAGCGGGACAAATC
>JAPYZL010092485.1:0-11945 GCA_030522825.1 Platygaster orseoliae
ACATAGAATGAATCCAATATAAAAACATCATTTTGTAATGACTTGCATTCCAGAGAATTAAAATTTTATTTTTTCTGAACATTCTATTTGATGTTATGTTAAAATAATCAGTTTTAGAAATTTATTTCATTGTCTATGTATAATATGGACTATTTTCAAACCCAAACTAAAAAAAGTTCAGGATTTTCGAATATTCATTTATCTATTTGTTAATAATCTTGAATTTATATATGATTTTTGGAATATTTAACATTTTCTTGCATTTTCAAACTAGGTATGGTAATTTGAAAAAAGCTGGATATTCGATTCGGTTTTGAAAATTTTTGCATATAATTATATTCCCATAAAAATTTAACATAAAACCATCATGTTGTAATGACTTGCATTTCAGAGAATGGAAAATTTTATTTTTTCTGAACATCATCTATTTCACGTTATGTAAAAATAATCAGTTTTAGCAATTTTTTTTTATTGTCTACGAATACGGACAATTTTCAAATCCAAACTCCAAAAAGTTCAGGATTTTCGAATATTCACTTTCAATTTATTAATAATCTTGAATTTATAAATGATTTTTGGAATATTTAACAGTTTTCTTGTATTTTCAAATAAAGTATGGTAATTTCAAAAAAGTTGGGAATCCGAATCAAATTTGAAAATTTTCGAATTGCTAGTATTTCATGTAGTTTTGAGAATTGATGAACATTTTTCACTGACCAAGCGAAGTTTTTTCAAAATTTACACGCGACATTTGAATATTATCATGTTTAATGAAAACTTATATTTTTAGAAAAAATTTGTAAATAAACTAATTGTATTTTCAGGTAAAAAAACGAAAAATTTTTTTCCCTCTATATTGACTTATTGGTACTTACGGGCCCCTTATTGGAACTTACGGGCCCCCTTATTGGTACTTACGGGCCCGGGGGTTTCCCCCCTTCTACCCCCCCCCCTCTCGACGGGGCTGCCAAAAATCGTGATAGAAATAAGTTACTGGAACCAAACATTTCTCTTAACGTGCGAAGATCTTGAGAAACAACTGATTGAAAAACGAAAGAAAAAGTTCCTGACGGTCGGACTACCGCTGGGGGTGCGCGTGGGACATGTGGGGGTGGTAGGAGGCGTGGGGCGGCGGCAGGGGCGAGGGGCATGACTGCTGATAGGGCCCTCCGGCGAGCATGGGCCCGGGACTGGAGCAGGGCACGAGGTGCGAGCTCGGCGAGGCCGCGTGTGCGTGCGCGATGAGATGCGTGTGCTGGGCGTGAGGCGGCGGCGGCGGCGGCGGCGCGTGCTGCCCCCCGCCGGGGCTCGGGTATGCCCCGTGCAGGCCGCCCCCGTGGTGCGACGAGGCGTACACCAGTTGCCTTACTTTCTGCTCCTCGTCGGCGATGTTGTACGTGAGCTCCGTCTCCTCGAAGCCCGTCGCCGACATCCTCTGGTCGCCCGTCGAGCCCGAGGTCGGCGGGTCCGGGCTGTTGAGGCACGTCTGAATCAACGCCTTGCCAGCCTCGCTCGTTATCATCGGCTGCAGCTTCCTCGTCGCGAAAGTGTACACGTGACCCGTCTCGCTCGCCACGAGCAGCATCACCTGCGTACCCGTCAACGTCGACAGCTCATACGCCTGTAACATAACCGCCGATCGTCTCTTTTTAGTTCAACTTGATTCAACGTCTAGGCACATTCAAAATGTTTCGCGAGCTCAGGATTTATTATGATTGTTCGGGACTGGTTCGCCTACTACGCTCTCGACGCTTTCGAGTTTACTTTCGAGGACGACTGCATGGGCTGCTGCCGTTGCTTGTGTCGTCGCTGGGAGGTCTCAATGTGAGATTTGTAGCAACACGTGTATGTCTTTTCAGTACACTGAGAGAAACGTTTATTTACAGTCAATATGCTGCTGAATTTCGTATTTGCCAGGAACATTTACTAACATTTAAGAAATTTTCTATCCAAGAACTATTCTAGTAGGGCGTTTAAATAATACCAAATTTCGATTGCAATAGTTCATTAATAGAATGATGACTTATGATTTGCTCATTTACTTCTCTTGAATCTCCGCATTTCGTGTGAAGCAACTGTTTCTTTCCTTGAAACATCGATTTGTCAACAGTTGAGGTATTACCTTCATAAACCGAATTTCAAAAAGGATATTTTGGAAAAAAATCATGTGAAAACTTCAAAGTGTCCTTGTAGGACTCCTGCGAAATTGCAACTCGTATTACTGTACCATTTTTTTGTAATAAATTACCAAATTTAACATTACATTACACAGTGTCTAATGAGTAGAAGCAGTTTTTTTAAGTTTTTAAAAAAACCGTGAACTGAATTTGTCTAAAAATTTGCGTCTTTATGCTGAAACAATAACTTTGATAGACAAGCCAAAGAGCATAAAGTTTTACCGTCTCTTTTTGGTTTAAATCGAAAAGATAACGGTCAATTTTACACTTTCATTGTAGCAACAAACTTGGCAACAGTGCACATACATATAAAAGTATATGTGACTTGGAATCAGGAAATAGGATTTGAGGGGAAAAGCCGTAAGGCCTACATTTACCCAAAGCGTAAAGGTAATATGAGCTTTACGGCTTTTCCTCTCAAACCCTATTTCCTGATTCCAAGTTGTTGCCACGCAAGAAAGATACAATACCTGAAATTGGCAAGAACAATGTTTTCTTGAACCTAACTTCACTCGTGGAAGTAATACCTTAAGAAATATGTGAGCTAAGTATGTTGACTGTGCTTCACTTGTTTTTTGTAACGAACCTGCACCTCTAAAAAAGTTGGAAGTGCAGTTTATTGTTCATCATATTATGGATAACATACGATAGTTTCTATCAAAATCAGATTCGTTAATTATTAATATGCGTTAGTTTGTGTGTAACAATAATTCACTTAGAGTTAAAATGAATGCCTTTGGCTCAAATAAACATTTGTTAATAGTAACCAAATCACATTCTTGACCAAAGACAGATTTCTTAACTGTTAACAAATAATGCATTCGAAGCAACACAACGACTCAAATAAGTAGCTTCTTTGACCAAAAACGATATTTATTTACTTGTATCCAAACATGAGATTTGTAAACTATAAACGAATCTTATTTGACAGGAATAAACGTTTCTCTCAATGGCACTATATCTTTATAAAGGTAACGTTAATTTTAGGAGTGTCTGCACCACTGAATATTTGTACGTCATATTACCAAATTGAATAGAAATTATCCTTACTGAAATCTAAGAAGTATAACAAATGGTTTCCTGTTAGTTCTCAAAGTTGAACGATATTCAGAATTCTTAATTTATTTTTAATTTTAATTGACAGAACTTAGCTGCCAGAGCCCAATTACTATGCAATAAAATTTTATGCATAATGATCGTTCTCTAGCAAAAAAAAATCCGTTCTGTCAAGTTGTGTTGAAACAGCACATCTTTTTGTTACTACAGTAAATCCTTATTTACTGTATATTCCTGAAACTTTGAATCCTCGACTACAAAATGTTCATGTAACTTTCACTTGCTATAAAGTTGTTCATAGCAACTTGTTTCGATCACACGACTGACATCAACATTACGAAAATTCGGAAATGTTTTCACATTGTACACACATGAACAAACATTTTTTCAAGTCAACGAATTTCATCTAGTCGATTCGAGCATGCTCTAAACGCGTGGGATGAGTAAACTAGATAAGTAAACACGTAAATGGTATGTCACATGTGTGACATAATCTCCATGCCTAAACGCTTTAATCAGCTTCAATGAATCACAATCTCTACTAGATCAACGAAACTCTATTTTCCTCTTGCTAATCATGACTTTTTCCATAACTAATGAGTTGAATCAATGCAGGAAATCAATTAAACCAAGCGCTACTAATGACACGAGTGAAAAAAATCAGCAATGATACCAATTTAGAATCCATTTAGTCTTTGGGGTTTTTTTTCGTGATACGCGAGTGAAAAAACGAAATTGTTCACGTCTATAAATAAGTGCATAAGACAAATGTGAAACGCGCATTTTAATCATTATTGTGGGTGTTGAAAAAGCCAGCCAACTTATTTCATAATTTTAACTTCAATCGCATGAAACTATATGACGAAATCATCGGTGGATCTGGGAATCAGGATTTTCTGCAAATATTGGAGAAGGGGGAGAACCATTTATAAAAATTTATAAAATAGTTTAAAATACTTCGAAATGTTCAAAATGTTTTTTTGTTTAATTAGAATTTTTCTTGAATAGAAATAATTTAATCCTGAAGTTAAATTTATTTATAATATCAGTCAAGTTTGCCCCATCGAAATGTTCACTTCCTTTACATTTCAGGTACATTTTTGTAACATCCAAATTCATTCTCGATGTGTGTCACAGTAAAAGTTTTGCTTTCGAACGCGCGTTGCTCCAAAGGAAAGCTAATTTAGGCATTTATTCAACAGTCCCTCGGCAGCGCGTGGGTGTTGGGCCGAGTTTTTTTTCCAAAAACCATCACGGCGATTGAGTCACGATTCATTATAAATTCAAATTTCTCTTCATCCATCGCTATCCGGAAATAATCCACTAAAATAAATTTTCGTACATCGTTTGAAATTGCGTGGAAAAAATAGAATGCGAATAAAATCTGAAACTCAATGTACATAAAAGATTCTTGGTGAAGTTAAAACTTACAAAATGAGGTGCATGTCTTAACAAAATTCATATGTGAGTTTTGAGCTTGCTTCAAGTACTTTACAAAATTTTTCTTAGGGGAGGGAGGGGGAATCAAATATAAGAAATTCAAATATATGTATACATGTTTGTGAAAATGTATTATTGAAGATATTTATTCAAGCATTAAAGATGAAGATTTTGCTTTTTGGAATATATTTTTTTTATTAAATATTGACAATAATATATCTTTTGGAACTTTTGTCAATATTAAATTTGTCTTATCATTTACACTATCCAAGGTATTATACCTCGTATTTATATGGATTTTTGTATTATATTCCTAGAATTAAGTCTTTTTGAAATCTCTTAAAATCATTTACAGTAATTTTATTAATTTTTAATGTTTATTAAATTTTGTCCGATATTCTAGTATCATATTAATTAGTATTTTTATGAATTATACGTAGATTTTTAACATGTGCTTGAAGTTCCAAACGTTTATGGAATAACCGAAAACAATAAAAAAATTATTTATTATTTATATTTCCACTCATGATCAAAATGAAAAAGAATGTGAATCATTAGATAATATTTGTTAAATATCAATAATTATGAATTACTTCTATTACTAGAAATGATATAACAATTTTTTGTTTTTTGTTTATTGGAACTTCAGAGACATTCTTGAACGTTCAATTCTCTGGAATTCTAATGTTTATAGATTTTTTAGAAAACAGTATTTTCACGAATTCATAGTTTTTCATTAGTTTTTATAGTTTTAGTATTTTTGGTGCTTCTCTCTTATGTATACAATTTAAAAACTCTATAGTACTTTATTGGATTTACAGAATTCCATGCGCTAGAATCCAAAATTTTAGTGAATTTTGGTAATTTCACAAATTTGTGAGGAAATTTTATTTACATTAATGTAGAGTATTTTACAATTTTTTTTGCATATTAATATTTTCTTTACTGTGCATTGTAAATATAATTTTGCAGGATTTTTTATTATTTTTATGGATTACTGTATTATATTAAATGTTCCCTAATTTTATGCTTTATAATAAAAAGTTGTATAGATTTAAAGTGTTCCAGTTAGATACTAAACAACGGATTCCAAGTATTTCATAGATAATGATTATACAGTTATTTTATTTTTATTTTTTTATGTTATTACAATTTCAGAAAATTTTTTGTGTTTATAGACTTCTACAAATATTTTCGGGATTCGATGCTTTAGAATTCATACTTTTATGGATTTTTAATATTTTGATAAATTTTTCAGAAAACAATATTATTAATAATTTTTCATATTTCTTCAATGTTTAGTACTATTTTTATTTCTCGTATTTTTTTCGTTACACAATTTACAGGGTTTTGATATTTTCATGGATTTCCATTTAAATTTCCAGAATTTGATTTTCTAGAATTCAAAGTTTCACAATTTTTTTAGCGGGAGGGGGGGGGGTCTTACGAATTAAAAAAAATCATAACTGTTTCGATTCGAAGTTTTCTTTAAATTTAAAATACTCTTTCTAATTAATAAAATTTTGGAGGATTTCCAAGTATTTTTATAGATTTATGGTATTTTTGTAGGTTGCTATTGCTACATCACCTATATCTATAGACTAGATGCTGTAAAATAAAAAGTTTAAAAAGGTTCAATATTTTCACGGATTTTTCAAAAAAGAGTACCATCAGAGATTTCCAGCATGCAACGATTTCTCAATAAATAAATAAATAAATGAATAAATAAATTCTCGATAAACATCAATACTTTAAAAAGGATCTACATAGATTTCCAGTTATGTAAGTGTTTTTTAGTGTTTTTTAAATACGTTCACAATTGAATGGTTTTTTGGTGTATTTTTATAAATTTTTTGTTTTATGAAGATTTTTGAGAATATTACTTCTACATGATAATGACTATTTTTTAGATTTGTAGTGTTGTAAGTATTCTTCGTTTTTCAAGTATTATTCGAATTTTCTAAAATAAACTAGTACTTTCATAGATTTCTAAAACGGAAAAAAATGATTTGCTGTATTAGCAAAAAGATGCGCTATTTTAACATAGCTTGACATAACCTAGCTAAACTAATTTTTTTGTGGCCTCAACAAAAAAAGCTGTAGCTACGAAAATAACTCGTTCTGTCAAGTTGTGTTGAAACAGCACATTTTTTTGCTGCTACAGCGAACCCTTTTTCTTCCGTGAAAATTTTCATAGTTTTACATTATTTGATGCTCAGAATTTTTCTTTTAACCTTTCCATTTTTCAAGCTTTTTCGTTTTTTTTCTATGATTCATATTTTTATCTATTCCAAGCCTTTATTTATTCATGTAATTTTCATTTTTTTTTCCTTTCAACCTCCTTTTTTTCTTTTCAACTTGGATATTCCTCACTTTATGCAATTTTATACATATATCACTTCACGTACCTTTTCAGTACTGTTACGTGTAGTAATTTTCATATTTTATCTTAAATTTTACAATCATGAACTCGAATAGTTTTAGGATAGCATTCAGTTCCGATAATATACCCAGAAACGCTTCACGCACGTTCTCAAATATTTTTAGATTTTTCTCGAGCTCTGAAAAAAGTTTTTAACGATCAAGTTTAGTATGTCGAACCGAAAGACATGAGTTTAAGTAAGAACTCTGGTTAAATAACAATTTTTCTAGCCTGTAAAAAAATCCGAAAATTTTTCCGCGCATGCATTTTACTAATTAAAAGTTAAATTATTTTACATTTTTACTGATTAAAAACCATTAATTCGGTAAAATATGTATCAACCAAAGTTTTCATTACGACAACCAAAATAAAACGCTCATAACGAAAACTATAGTTTGGTTGGTGCATATTTTACTTTTATATTTTATATTTTAATTTTTTATATCATTAATAATAATATAATATATTATCAAATAATAAAGTTAATTTTTTATTATTATTAATTGTAATATATTTTATATTTTTATAGTTTTTATATTTTACTTTCATACTTTACTCAATGATTTAGTTACTGGAACCAATTATTTCTTTCCTTGTACAGCACCTAACGTGATTTTTTCGATAAAATTTTTGTGAGCTTCGACTCCAAATCCCATGCATTTCGGAATTGGCTAGGTATCGCGCCGGAATTCAAAAATATTTTCTCCGGACAATTAACGGACTTTCAAAGGCCTCGAAGCTCGTTTTCCATTCGACGAAGGAGGGCTCGGAGGAAGAACCGATCAACTTTTTACAGATCGAAACCATTATCCTCGCAACAATTTACAATAAAAAAGTCAACTGTCAACTCCGTGGACATTTATCTAACGTCAAATAAAAGTTTCACCGCGGCTCGATCCTGCACATTCACCGCATATGCACACACGCTCGACCGCACCGATGACAAAATGAACCGCAATTATTGTCGGGCAAGTTTTTTCGCGTTTCAAGATTCGATGCATGATTAAACTTTCAATCATTCTAATCAATCGTAAAAAGACCGTTCGCGTATTCCCATGTCACACATGTCACAAAAAATGTAAGGGTTCCAAGAGATTCCTAGATTTTTCATTTATTGTTAATAATTTTCGGTATTATATTTTATTTAAAGAAAAATTATTGAATTTTTTTTTTTTTTCAAAAATTTTTCAAAATTTTTCAAAAATTTTGAAAATTCATGTATTCCGAATTCTAGCGGATTTTTGCTTCACCTCGAATTTTAAATTAACTTTTGAAAAACCTTTTTTTTCTATTATATTATTGATAATGATTCACTTTATTATTAATGTCTTTGATTGATGTTTCGTATTGCAAATAATTTGTATACTATAAACTATAAATAACTGTTTTAACTTTTCATCGAAAATGACCAAAATTATTGTAACACAGTCAATCGTCGATTATATGTATTTTTATTTTTGCATAATGTATTTTTTATTTTACTGCCAATAGTGAAAATTATACAAAGAAAATTATATAAAAATAGAATGAGATCAAAAACCCATTCACCAAAGAAAATTATATGGAAAAACCTTTGTTAAAGATAAATTAGCTTATTATATACAGACGTAATTTCATAACTTAGTTTAAGTGAAATAATAAAATAATGTTTGCGATTTCCAAAAAAAAAAAAATACTTGAATTTTTATACGAAGTTTTTCAAATCCTAATTCAAATTTATTTGCGTATGCAACTCAAAACAATTAGTATTTTCAAATTTAAATTCTAACCGCATTTTCATACAAGTTTCATTTTCAGCACGTGTCTTTCACAGGCATTAAAATTTTACCAATATGAATGCAAAAATTTAATATTTCATCCGAAAACTATTTGAATTTGTGCTTATACATAAAATTTTTTCAAATATGTATATAATAAATATAAATATCGTATTTAATATAAATATGTATTTGTTTTAAATTTATTCTCTACTTATAGTAAGAATTATAGGTAAATCGAAAACTGTTTTACCTCTTTATTTGAATTTGTGTTCATACATGAAATTTTTTGAAATATGTATACAATTAATATAAATTTTGTATTTAATATAAATATGTATATATTTATTTTAAATTTATTGTCTACTTAGTAAAAATTATATGTAAATATTTAATAAAAACTTTTTAAATATGTAAAAATCACACGTTCAGACTCAATAACTTTCAAATTGCAGCATTTTTGTAGAATGTTTTCATAATCACATGACACTTGTAAACAAATATGGCGTCAGCTAGGAACAGTCAATCAGAATGAACTGAGAAAAAGCTGTGCAAGAAAATATCGATTTATCGGTTATTAGAATGGAAAATATCGTTTTATCGGTTATTAGAATGGAAAATATCGTTTTTCAAATATCGATATTTTTAATTATCATTGTTTGTTCAAATGCTAAAATATTGGTTATCAGAATGCAAAATATCAATATAGTAAACATGATATCAATCCCAGTGATTTTGATTTTTTTAAGAAATGGCGAAATTCTTTTAAGAAAATTTTTTTTTCTAAAAACCAGTGATACCTTTATAAGAAATTTCTTATAAACTGTAGAATTTGTATACAAAAATTGTCTAATACAAAAAATTATAAAATGTTATAAAAAATATTACTCAAACATTGAATCACTTTTTATAAGAAATCGATTTTCATTCGAAATTCACGTGTATCACGTCTAACCCGTACAAGTAAGTCGGTTAGTACGCTCCTATACTTGCTATGTGGCTACACCAAATTTTTTAAGAAATGTGAATTATTGTAGAAATTTTTAAATTATGGTTGAAACTATATTAGAGGGATAGTAACATTGAAAACGAAGAAAAAAGAAAACTTCAAAAATATGAATGTCAACTGGAATTAAAAAGCACACGTGGCCTGAAAAATTGAAAAAAATATTTTTATGATATAAAATGATAAATACAGACATTTTTCGTAAAACATATTTTTATAAGAATTTCTACAGAAAAAAAAAAATGCTAAGAAAAGTTTTTATTGAAAAAATAAAATTTTTTATTTTTAATTAATATTTATATAATAATTTTTTAATGATAATGTAATGAAATAAAAATAAATAATTTATTTTTATTAAACAAATCGAAAACATTCCATAATGGAAAACATTTTTCATACACCGATATATCAATATCGTGATTACCAATATCGGAAATGAAACATCAATATTGAAAGACGAATATCGATGTTTAAAAATATGGAGTTTATATCAACAATCCCACTAGCACTGTTAATCTTCAATATTATTAATATTATATTGTTATTATAAATATGAAATTAAATTATTAAAATCAAAAATGTTATAATCATACCGATGTTGATATTTTACTGATATTTTCTAAATATCATCATCGGTATTAATTTATGTCAAGTGAATAATATAAATATTCCGATACTTAAATAATTTAAGGTTTGAATGCTGTCTAAGATATCTAGAATATATTGATAAATCATTTAAGATCGTACATATGTTTATACACTAAAACATTGGAAAATAAAAAAAATACCAATAATAGAAAATTTTTTATGAAATGTGAATTATTGTGGAAATTTTTAAAATATGGTTGAAACTATATTAAAGGGATAGTAACATTGAAAACGAAGAAAAAAGGAAACTTCAAAAATATGAATGTCAACTGGAATTAAAAAGTACACATGACCTGAAAAATTGAAAAAAACATTTTTATGATTAAAAATTTTAAATACAGACATTTTTCGTAAAACATATTTTTTATAAAAATTTCTACAGAAAAAAAAATGTTAAGAAAAGTTTTCATCGAAAAGATTAAATTTTTTATTTTTAATTAATATTTATATAATAATTTTTTAATGGTAATGTAATTAAATAATAATAAATAATTTGTTTTTATCAAAGAAATAAAAAAATACCATAATGGAAAACATTTCTCATACATCGATATTGAAAGATAAATATCAATATTTAAAAATATTGAGTTTATATCAACAATCTCACTAGCATTGTTAATAATAAATATAAAATTAAATGTTATTATTATATTATATAACATATTATTATGATTATTATATTATTACTATAAATATAAAATTAAGTTATTAAAATCGAACATTGTATGGTCATACCCATGTCGATATTTTATGTCTGTGAAGTTTCAAACGTTTAAAAATAAACAAAAAAATAAAAACAATTCTGCTATCATTCCTAGTAAATAAATTAATTTACAATTATTGATACTGAACAAATATTTTTCAACGTTTCTCATTATTTTTAATTTTAATCATGGATGAAAATGAAAAATCAATTTTTTTTCTTTTTTGTTTATTTCATCAACGTTTGGAACTTGAGGCAGATAATATTTTACTGATATTTTTCTAAATATCATCATTGGTATTATAATACGTCGAGTGAATAGTAGTATTATTCCGATATATAAATATTTTAAGGTTTGAATACCGTCTAAAATATCTAGAATAATATTCTGGATATAATATATGATATAAGAATAATAATAATATACAGGGTGTCCGGAAGTCGCCGTATAAGCGGAAAACCATTGATTCCTTATAAAATTCTCAGACGATTTTTCCTTTACCACTTTTTACAAAACTCAAAATTCAAAAAGTTATTTTAGTTTGAAATTTAACCAATAAATGCACTTTTTCGAGGAGTGGGGATAAAAACCACAAACCAAACTTTACCCAAATTTTTCTGAGTAAAAAAGCCCTTTGCCACTTTTCGCAAAACTCAAAATCAAAAAAGATATTCGAGTTAGAAGTTTCGACCAATCAGATTTCTTAGATTTCAAACTCGAATATCTTTTTTGATT